>LPNX010306033.1:2040-39540 GCA_001517045.1 Pseudotsuga menziesii
CAGGCGGGATTGACCGTATGGGTAAGGTAGCAAAGCTCGAAACTCCCGAAAGAGCCCCCAGATACGAATACAATCCTGGCTATATCGCCGATGCTACACAGTTACCAACCGAGGGTTATCCCGATCAACAACCACTCACACTGCCTAGTGCTTGACTCCCTTTTGAGAGGAGCTTCCTGAGAACACTGGTTATATAAAGGATTTCACACACTCCCTGGACAGACACCTAGTTGTTCTAGTTTAGTGATCTTGGAGAATTAACTTTCAATGAACTATTCCAAGATCCTAAAACCTAAGCTTGTTGGTGCACCCTAAAAAGAAAAAGAGTGTAATTCATTTTATTTAGCGTTGATTTTAGTTTGGCTTTATTTACTCAAAAATAGGATATGGTCGTGCGACTAATGGTGTTATGACACAACAAGAAGGAAAATGCACACCAAACAATCAATGCAAATGCATTGTGTCCATGAAAACAGGGTATGCGTACTACGTGAATGCACAATTTCTTCTTCAAATGCTGAATGCAAATTTCCCTATATGAATTCCTAACTATTACTCCAAAGCAAATCTAGATCTAATGCAAGTACAATGCAAAATGCATAATGCAATGCATGATGATAAGCAAATATTTAGGATTTTTTGAAAATAAAGAGATATAAAAAGCAAGAGAATGATTCTAACCACCCCAGACTCTGCAAGCACACATAAAAAACATTCCAGCAAAGAACTAAGGCAAAAGGACTCTAATGCACTAATCTCAAACAAAAAATCAAAGATGCCATGACAAGAACTTTCCTAAAAGAAAAAATTTAGGCTAAAAAAAACGTTTCTGGTAAAAAACAGAGGCTTTAATAGACTCAGGCAGTGCCAAAGGAGACTCAGCAACTAACAGCATTCACCCAGCAATCCACAATCTTCCACAAAAAGGTAAAAAACCAAGGTATACGCGACTGTGCGCAGTGAACCTGCGTGTATATGCGGAAATTCCAGAGGAACCCGCGTGTATACACGACTGTAAGTGACAAACCCGCGTACAGGAAGAAAAAGATGCAAAAATTCCAGGCAAACAGACAGGCTGAGACTAAATTCACACCAATCAGGATCTACCAGGCATACATGCCCCCATACCCGACACAGAAACAAGAGAGAGAGAGCACTTTAAATACATTGAATGCCAAAAGATCAACCCCCAAAGGACAATTACTAGGAACTCCCCAGTGGATTCGCCAATTCTGTTACAGAGAGAAATTCCTATGGCTTGGGGTACCACAACAGATAGCTAGACTCCAGAAATCAATCTTCCCCAATATGCAATAGAAATAAAAACATCTAACACTAAAGGATCGAACCTCGTACCTTATTCCGGACGGTTGAAGTAGATCCCCGTCGAGCTTTCCAATCTTCAGCTTGAATTGTTATAGCACGTCCTCAACAACAAGTAAACAATACAAGAATACTATATTTCATGGTGTTAGATCTATTCTAGCATATATAATAAATAATGTATAAGCATTTGACATATTCCAATGGATGCAACATTCATTCAAATACACATTACTGGACAGGAAAAGATATTTCTATTAATATGAATCAGAGATTACAAGTGACAACCTCTGATGGCACGTCTGGGAACCGGAGAAACTAAATCCCCCACTTGGGCCTCCACCACCTCAATCCTCCATCACTCCGATAGCAAGCTCACTAACAAAGGCAAGCTTGGGAAGAACAAAACAATGCTCCAAAGGGACAAAGGGATGCAGACTCAAGTATAGTTCTGGCAACAATGGACCATAGTTTTGGTACTCTCAATTCTCTCTTATGCTTTCAATGTCTCAATGGTTCCTTATATAGCTTTCCAAAGTGATACTGAAAGGTCGAATCCATGCGATCTCAAGGCATATGGAAGGCCAAGAGTCATGTGAGTCGGATTCAAGGCAAGGAACAGTCCAACAGTTTTGGATTATGCACACATCCCGATGTACGCGACTATAGAGGGAATATCCACGTATGTACGCGGTTATCGGGGAAAAGGACGCGTATATCATTTTTCTAATGTTTTTAGGGATGGTCAATGATACATCAAAAGACAATAAATGGTCCATAGGGAATAATGAGTCTGCAGCGGGATAGGGGAAGGCCATACAATGTGTGATTCACCTAGTGTGGTGAAATCCGCTATAACAATAACATCATTTTCTCTACAGAGCTCAAAATAAATATAACTTATGGAGTGGTAAATCAAATAAATGTATATGTAAATAATAAACAAAATAAACTAAAAATTATATACATATATGCATTATAAAAATTTAAAACCAGTCAGGCTTATAACCTGTGAAAACCTAAGGGTCGAAACCCTTTCTGCTATTCGATTTAAAAACATAATAACCCTGTAATGAAATACAACTAGTTACATTGCTAACTATGGAATAAAAATAAAAATAAAAGTACAAACTATACATTTAGACTGACCACAGTCTTATTCCTTAAAATAAAATATATTTATAAATCTTTTTACAGTAAATTAAATACAATATTGATAGGTTAACGAAACAACAGTCCACATATAAAGGTAAAACTGGAGCGAAACAAGACAGAGCTCATTAAAAACTCAAAGCTTAATGAAATTATTTTATTAAACCAACTGTATTACATTATCAAGTTGCAATGCTAAAATTATTAACCAAAAACAAAATACATATCACGGCTCAAGAGCCTGTGCTACCCAGTGAAAACCACAAGGGTTTTGACTTAAAAACTGGAGTAATATCAAACTAAAAATTTTAACCAACGAAGAAACCGAATCCAGGTTTCCAAGCATTTAAAACTTCCTTCCAACAACCCTCATTGTAAGTAGGGAAAACCCACATCCAAACCAGGGCTTACCGGTTGAAGGGCACAAGTTCACTGAAGCTTGAGGTTGTATTTCTTTTCCCATTGAAGGTTGGAGCCGTCACAGGCTTCTAAAAAGAGCATAGTTCCGAGCATTAGAACAAGAATCAACTCATAAGCATAAACCCCATCTTAAACAATACCTTAGACGATTTTTTTTTCATTTTCAAAATTTAATATTACCTGCGAGGAAGAAGAGGGCCGGGCCATGAAGGAGCTATCACCAGTGTAAGGGAATTACACAGAGAAGCAATCAAAACCTTATGCCGACCTTGTGATGGAGCCAACAAGAATCAAACTCAAAAATCCACAAATCCGTGGCGAGGAACAAGTAACGACAGAACTAAAAACCATGTATAGGCCTCGAACCAAGTAAATGAGCAAAGACCACTCGCACAGTATTATTTACACCCAAGAGAAAGCGAGACTACAAGACTTGGTATCGAGACCACTCAGCATGAAATTCAAACCACAGAGCTAGGAAATAGAGAAGGAACAATCTCTCATGGCCGCAAGTAAACTACACAGTGCAGCCGCAGGCCGACGAAACCCTCGGAGCCAAATGCTAAAGGAATAGGGTTTACACTCTTTTTAAGTTGCCAATGCATGGAGGAGATCAGACCACGTGCCCTCCCAAATTATTTATCCATGTGAGGGTCATGTCTATAGTCAACCCTGCACTATCATTTCATAAACTTATCATTGTCCGTAATAAAAAACTATACAATCGACTTTTGTATAAAGAACTATATAATTTGCAAATTGATTGCATTAAGGCTCTCCATCATTGCTAATATTGAATCTATGTCATCGACTATAGATTAAAGGTGCATAAACCTTGCCAATAATACAATCATGAAGTTTGACCATAGTATAAACAATTACAAATGATGATTCTCATGTCTACTTTGCCAACGACCTTCGGATTGTTCTTATTATTGCTTACAAAGTCAGTTATATGATTGTTTGTGCTTTGCTTAAATCTAGAATAATATAGGAACATCATTTATAAAGTTTCTACTTTGATGTCGACCTTAGGATAGAAGCTTTTAGGTAGTAAAAATTTACCATAGTAGTTATTATAATCTAGAACTCATTATAGTGTGGTAATATTACAAATAGTAATCTTACTATTGTGTAAACCATGCTTTAGATTTAGTAAACTATAAGGATAAAACTGATAATGTGTTTTACCTTAGTTTCGACTTTATGAAAGTGGTGGTTAGGTTGTATTCCACCTTGAGATAATTTATCTAGTTACATAAGGTCAAACATACTTTGGACCTAATAATCTAGTTATTATAAAGAACCCAACTTATAATATATCATGGAAATTACCAGGTAGTAAAACTACCTAAAGATATAAGTAAAAGTTATTTTGGTACATTATAAAAATGATGTGGTATTGTATTTTTACAATAATACTTGTAGTATGGAGATAACTTAGGAATCAAAGTTTATAACTTGATGTTTAGCAATGCAAAAGGATTAGCATAATTACATACAATCAACAGGTTGATAATCTTCATGACTAGTAAAGAAGAGACAAAGTAGAAATATGTAATCTATTGGTAAACTTTACCTTTGACAACTATAGGAGTATATTCATGCTGAAAACGCAGTACATTTGAGCATTAAACATAACAATAGCAGTATGATCATGTTACAATAGAAATAATTGTATGTCAAGAGTTTGAGCTCTAAGCTCACAGGAAGAATCTATTTGTTTTACTAAATAGGTTAAGGATAACAATCTTTATGGCTTAGAAACTATGAATACTATATTAGAACCAAAACTATTGAAAGAAAAATTACTTTACCTCATCAGAGCCTTGCTTTTAAATAATTAATTTATTTACTAGCATCTTAACATTCTACATAAATACTTCTCGCTATCATACAAAAATAACTCCTACTTGATCTTTCGTTAGCTGTTGAACCTGTAAGAACCAACAGTCCATCTGCATTAGCATAATGCTAAGTAAGCCCTGAATTTCAAAGATAGTTTTTCACCTACTTGCCAAAAGTAAATTATTAGTACAGCTAGAAGCAATTGAAATGCAAGTCATTCTTATATAACTTTAAAAAATTAAAGTTGTATTAGTTATAGTATTTTGAAACTAATTAATACTAATTGTTAAACTGTTTCATTTTTCGCTAACTGCTAGCAGTTATTAAACTGTGTATTCAGACATTTTATGTTACCTTAAAAATTTTAAATTTTTATGAAAATTTTGAGTTATGACATGTGCCTAATGAATAGTATTTTCAACAAATACCTAGACCAGTTTGTGTTGATATTTCTTGATGACATCCTAATCTACTCCAAGACAGAGAAAAAAAATCAACAACACTTGGAAATTGTGCTACAGACCTTAAGAGAGCAACAGTTGTATGCTAAGTTCGAGAAGTGCAAATTATTTAAGAAATAAATTTAGTACCTAGGTCATGTCATCTCTGAAGATGGGATCGCAGTAGACCCACAAAAGATTAAGGCTATTTTTGAATGGCTTGTACCTAAGGATGTCGCCGACACTCGATCCTTCATGGGACTCACCTGTTACTACTGGCGATTCATCCAAGGATTCTCTAAGATATCCTGTCACATCACTTCCTTGCAAAATAAATGAGTAAAGTTTGTGTGGTCCTTGAAGTGTCAAGAGAGCTTTGAAAATTTAAAAAGATTGTTAACCATGGCTCCAATTTTAAAGGTGGCTGACCCCTGTAAAGACTACACAGTATGTACAGATGCTAGTAAGGAAGGATTAGGGGGGATATTCTCTCAAGAAGGACATGTGGTATGTTATGGATCTCACAAATTGAAAGAGCATGAAAAAAATTATGTAGTGCATGATCTAGAATTGGAAGCAGTAGTGCATGCCTTAAAAATGTGGTGCTACTACTTGTTAGGAAAAAGGTTCCTTTTTTTGATAGACAACACCTATGTAAAAGATATGTTTACTCAGTCAAGGCTAAATTCCAGACAATCAAGATGGATGAAATTATTAAGTGAATTCGATTTTGAAGTAAAGCATATCAAGGGTAAAGAGAATAGGGTGGCTGGTGCACTCAGTTGATGAGCTCACAAAGTATATGAGATTACTATGAGCCAACCATAAAGTGATCTAATGAGAAGAATAAAAACAAACCAAGATCCATGATGCTAAATATGAAAAGTTACTGAAAGACGAGATAAAATTGAATGGGACAAAATTCAAAGTAGACCAGAAAGGGTTTATTTGGTTTAAAGGGAGAATATACATGCCAAACGTTGCAGATTTAAAATTTTTTGTTCTAAATGAAATGCACAGACCTCCTTATGAAGGGATCCCTGGCTACCAAAATATGATCATAGCCTTGAGAAAACAATTATTTTGGCCCAAATTAAAGGCAATTTTAGTTGATTATCTGTCTAAATGTTTGGAATGTCAATAGGTGAAGGCTAAACATCAACATCTAGCAGGTTTGTTACAACCTTTGTCGATTAACAGGTTTGTCATGAAATGGGAGGTAATATCTTTGTATTTTATCACAGGTTTGCTATTAACTAAAAAACAACATGATTCAATTATGGTTGTAGTGGATAAGTTAAGCAAGTCTGCTCATTTTATTCCTCTGAAATCGACTTATAAGGATGTTAATGTTGCAGAAATATTTCTGAAGGAAGTATTTCGACTTCATGGAGTACCAAAGATGGTAATTTCTGACCGAGATGTCAAGTTTACATCAAACATTTGGAAATAATTGTTTGCAGGGTTAGAAACCAAGCTAAATTTCAGCACTAGCTACCACCATGAAACATATGGACAAATAGAATGAACAAACCAAGTCATTGAAGACATGTTGAGTATGTATGTCATGGAAAGGCCCACTAAGTGGGAACACTATTTGCATCTGGTAGATTTTGCATACCATAATGGCTATCAGGCCTCAACCGAGATGACCCCATTCGAAATTTCGTATGGGAAAAAGTGTTCTACCCCTGTTAGCTGGGATAGCCCTATGAATCGACTGATAGTAGGACTTGAAATATTACAAGAAATGAAAAATACTATTCGAAAGGTACAAAAGAACTTGAAGGTGGTGCATGATCTCCAAAAGAGTTATGATGACTTGAAGATACAACATAAACAATTTTCGATCAGAGATCATGTTTACCTCCGAGTCAAGCCCAAAAAGAGCTCCCTTAGATTGGGAAGTTGTACCAAATTAGCACCACGGTTCTGCAGACCCTTTCAAATATTGGAAAGGATTAGATCCATGGCATACAAACTTTCTCTTCCAGCACACTTAAGAATTCATAATGTTTTTCATATTCCATTACTGAATAAATATATACATGATTCCACTCATATCATTGACTGAAATGTGGTACAGGTGGAGCCAGAAGGAGAATTTGAAGTGGAACCTCTGTGCATTCTAGACAGGAAAGAAACAACACTTCGGAACTAGTTCGTCAAACAGGTTAAGGTGCAATGAAGCACTTTAGCTTGAAGGATATGAGTTGGGAACTAGAGGAAGATATGCGAAAGAAGTACCTAGATTTATTTCCAGAAGCTGTGGAGAAATACTGAGAACATTATGGAAAATGTTGCAATAAGGGGGCATGGATGTAATATCCCCCGATTTATGAAAATTATTTCTAATATTAAATATCGACAGTAATTTTGGTGAGTTTGGTTGATTGTGGAATCCGTCCAAACGGTCCCTGGAGGACAGTTGTAACCGCTACCGTTTTCTTTTAATGAAATTCAGAATGAAAGGGACAAACCACATTAAAAGAGGAGATTATGCGTGCGATAGGGGGAGACATAGAGTAATAAAACTCAGGGAAGTACACCAAGAACTGAAACATCTTAATGGCATCGGACATGCCCTAGAGAAATCAGGGTGCAATGGTTGACGGGGACTCAATGGTGAATGGACTGTAGCTGCAAAACAAGATCGA
The DNA here is from genome assembly GCA_001517045.1 of Pseudotsuga menziesii. Lineage (NCBI taxonomy): Eukaryota > Viridiplantae > Streptophyta > Pinopsida > Pinales > Pinaceae > Pseudotsuga > Pseudotsuga menziesii. The sequence goes on from LPNX010306033.1 coordinate 9,881, forward strand.
ACAAACCCTGGAGAAATCAGGGAACATAGTGGTTGACGGGGATTCCTTGGGGAATGGACCGTAGATGAAAATTAATACCTAGGAAACCAAAATATAAGATAGCATATGCGAGGAGGAAGGATTCTACTGAGTATGCTGGGAAGGAATGAACTCTTGTTGTGTTAGCACTCTATGTTAGGAAAGAATTGAGAGAAATATTTGTTGTGTGAGCATTCTGTGTTAGGAAAGTGATTCTTCCTAGAAAACTGAACTAAGGTTATATGTCTCTTCTCTTGGCATGAAGAGTTTATCTCGGTGGTGATTGAGGATGTTGGGCCCACTATATGCCAGTTAATTAAAACTTAACTTATAGAGTGATAAACATAAATTATCAACCCCGAGGAAGTCTTTTATTTCTAAGCTATCGTGCAAGATCTATGCAAGCACAATTTCTACCTGACACTGCTATCTATTGGTATGCAATCGAAACTCTTTGTAAACTAGATCACACCTTCTTGAAAGTAAATCAATCCTCAAACCTATTCATAAAATCACATTGTAAATATAAATTAAAATAAAATCAACTCTTTATGAAGAAATATCTAAATACATAAATCTGAAAGAAATGTTATGTTGGCCAATGATCTATCAAGATGAATTAATTAGGAACCAACTATGATAAATTTAACGAAAGCATGAACTAGTTAATAAAAACAATTATGATCAATCTAATGAATGAAAGTATGAATTAACAAATAAACAAATCTACAAAATAAAACAACTACAATCAACACTACCAACATCTGCTTAGGGAAAAGGGCCCTTCCTCCACTGATCAGAGCTATATCTCCACAATGAATGTCTACAACTCCAGAATTAAGCAACTGCCAGCATGTATTATCATAATGAATGATTACAATAGATCTGGATCAAATCCTATATCATAACATTGATTTTTATTTCCCCATATTCCTCCCCCAATCCAATGAGATTGACTACATATTTATAAATAAAATTATCTCATAGAAATGAAGAACTGAACCCCCAACTTGTGATCTGTAATAGTTGAAACATAGTCGTAACTGCTGGCAACTTTGGAACTGGCTGCAACACTAAATCTGGAAAATACCCTCTCGAAGAACCATATGTATATCCCAAACTGTCGCTTTTTTGGCCATTTCCAAGTGAGTCAAGTAAATGAGGATGTTACGCACAAAACCCATGTCTCAAATTTTTGATATTCATTTCCAGTCGCCCGCAAATCGATACGTAAATCAAAGTGTTCTTATGTGGCATGCATTTTTGGTTAAGGCTGTAACAGCTAGCTATGAGTGTCCTGTACATGACAAATCACTCCACAAACCATCATTAGTAAAATAATGCATAATAGTCTTCAATTCATCAAAGATAAAGGAAAATAATTAGTATTAACCACTTAAAACATCAATGGAAGTAGTATGCTATTTTACGCACAGTTACAACAAATGGATGAAAAATGGAATGATAAATGGGAGATAATGGTAAGAAAATGGATGAAAGATATGTTGATAAGTGATGGAAAAATGGACAATTCCAGGGCCCAATATCTCCCCCAAACTGAACTTGTTTCATGTCCTTATGCAACCCAATACCTGTGTAGCATCCAACTAGAATGACTCATTCACTTTTTCCTTCATTTTACCATTCGCATAATTGCAGCCAGAAGAAATGGAGAGTTTAATAGAAATTGGAACAGTCACTTAGCAGAGGATTTAGCAGAAATTTGGCGGAGTCATAGCTTATTTTTATTTTGTTTTATTTTATTTTATTTTTTATTTATTTATTTTATTTATCTATTTTTTTAGCAGAGAATTTGGTGAAGGTTTTAGCAAACATTTTGGCAGAGTTGCAGCCCAAATAATGCTAAATTTAGTGGTGAATTTGTCGGAGTCGCAGTTGAATAAAATGCAAAATGGAGTTGCAGCTGAACAGATGAACGGAACGGAAAACAGAGTCGTAGCTGAAAAGTTGAACGGAACGAAAAATAGAGTTGCAGCTGAACGGACATGAAAACGAAGTCGCAGCTGAACAGCCGAACGGAATGAAAAATGGAGTTGCAGCTAAACAGAATGGAAGACGGAGACGCATTTGAATAAAATGGAATGGAAAATGGAGTTGCAGCTGAACGGAACGGGAAAATGGCCATATTTAACGGTGTTGTAGCCTTTTGAACAAAAAAGTTTTCGAAGTCATTTTCTCTGAAACGGTGAACTGGATTCTGCTGAAATTTTTCAAGCAAGTTTATATTTGTCCAATGCACCTACACACCAAAAATCAGAGAAACCCACATCACAGATTTCGAAAAAAATGCAAATTGGATGTAGGTGATTATGGCCATTCTCTCAAAACCCGTACATTGGATTGGGATGAAAATTTCCACGCTTGTTCATCTTAGTATTATGCACTTCCTGTACAAAAATCATGAGAATCCAACGTATCAATTGAAAGATATGCTCATTTCAAATCTTGCACTTTTGTAGATGAACATGAATAAAAATGTGTTGCAGCTAAACTTCCTTAACCAATATTTCACAAAATACAAACTGGATTGGGTTTAAATTTTTCAAGCAAGTAATCACCATTCTAATGCATCTCCACACCATAAATTAGACAAACCCACATCATGAATTTCGAGAAAAATGTGAATTGGATGTAGGTGATGATGGTCATTTTCTCAAAAACCGTGCACTAGATTGAGCTGAAACTTTCCATGTTTGTTCATCCTGATGTTATTCATTCCCTGTCCAATTTTCATGAAAATTCACCTTACCAATTTAAATATATGCTCAAATCAAATTCTTCACTTTTTGTAGATGAACATGAAAAAGTGTGTTGCAGCTAAACTTCTTGAACCAATATTTCACAAAATACAAGCTGGTTTGGGTTGAAACTTTGAGGTATTGGTCATATTTCCTTGGTGCATCTACTAACCAAATTTCATGAAGACCCATATCACCTTTTGGGAGATATGCCCACTTCAATTTCTGCCCTTTTGCAAGTTGTAAATGAATAAAAATCAGTATGCACAAAGAATGTCAAAAACCGGATTGAGCTGAAACTTGCCACGGTTATTCTTCATGATGTTATGCATTCCTTGCCCAAATTTCAGGAAAAACTAGCTCACGGTTTGTAAGATATCCTTAAATCAAATTTTGCATTTTTTCCAGCTGTGAATGAATAAAAATCAGTATGCACAAAGAATGTCAAAAACCACTCCCCCAAATTGAATATGTCGCAAGTACTCATGCAAAAGAAGAGTTGTCATCCTAGTTCTAAATATCCATCTCCCCCAAACTGAGTATACATCATGTTCTCATGCTTATTAAAACCAACTTCAACCTAAGTGTGTAATCAATTCTTCATATTGCATCTTTGTGATTTTGAAAGAAAACCAATGATCTCCAACAATTGGCACACCAACTGAATCCTCAAAATGATGAGCATGAAATGATATATGAATGAATAGTGCAATTGAATGCAACATTAAAATGATCAAATTTCTTTTTAGAGAGTCGGAAGAACAAATCACCTACCCTTGTTTCATACCCTGTTATATGGTAGCATGTGTTTGTTTCAGAAAAAAAAATGCCCAGATCATTAGAAAACTTCCTTTGTGCTTGTAAATAGAGGCAACCATCTTTTATTGACCATTAAAGCCATGCCAATGCTACAAGAATATTCATTGAATGAGATGCCACGCATGAATTCTTTTGCACATTCTACAACAATCAAAATCATTTCAGAAATTCTGTCAAACTTGACAAATGACCAGTGCTGGGAGTAATCATTACCTTCATGCCGCTGAGATAAACTTCACATCATACCTTGAAAAGGCTACTACAAGATTTCCATTGTGCATGTATCATGCTCATGATGGCTAAAACCAATGTATGCATTAGTGGATGGTAAATAAACCATATGTATAAGATGGTGGAAAATCCATATACCATATAAAATGTGGCTCTCAATAATTTTGACTTATGAAGATGTGAACCATCATGTGCACCACTGAAAAAAGAAAACAAATCAAATAAATCATGCCTTTTTTTTCCATTGTGCTTGTGTGATAACATACTCTTGAAAAGGAATGGCTTCTACATCAACTTTTTATGTTGTAGGTTCTTGTGTCTAGCCTATCCTTCTCTTTCAAGACGTGTTTCAGCTGCTTTATTTCTCCTCACTATTTTTATATGTCAACAGAGCACCGTTTCTTACTGCTGGTTCTTGTGTCACGGCATCAAGGATTCTTTTTTTTTTACTGCTAGTTCTTGTGTGGCAGCAACAAGACTTCCTATTGTTGGTTCTTGTGTGACAACAATAAGGTATCCTTTGATTATTCTCATGCTTGGTTAGTTGGGTTGGTGACATGTTGGGTAGGACTTTGAAGTAGATGTGCATGAATGATGAAGTGTTAGAATTGAGTGGGAAATGATGGAAATGGATGGACATAAAATGCTATATAGACAATGGAATTGGCTAATTCTTAGTGGTTCTTCATGACATTTCCCTAAATATTTAATAAATGAAAAACTCGTGCTATTTTACCTCAAGTTTTATCTCCATGGAAGCCTTGGTTGACATGAATGGACTGGTGTATGCTGGATCTATGTAGGCCAATCTGATGCTGAGACATATGTATATGAGAGCTGAAACTGGATGAGACTGAATTTGATCCATGATGTTGTGCTGGTTGCATATAAGACTAACTGCTGAGACAATTGACGGGGAGAAATTCTACCATAGAAGCAGAAAGCCCATTCTCTTATTCTGAAAATCAACTGCTGAAATGAAAATGGAAAGGAGTTGCAAAAATACTAAACAAATGATGCTGCAAGTCATTGTTGAAACCATTAGATCACATAATCTTCAACTGCTACAAACCGAGGTACAATTCTTACCATGCAAATGAATGTGTTGAAGTCGAGCATGGAAAGAAATCATTGGATTACCATCCATTAATGTATGCCGTTAACCAATGTGAAGCAACTCACCTTTGATGACAGTGAACTTTAAAGTACCTTAGTGCATCTTGATAGGTACGAATGGATGTGCTAGAGTCGAGTCACCTGCAAGATTTGTCAATCAAGAGGCATTGATGAATTCCCATGATTAACAACAAAGAAAACTGCCATTGATTCATGCAGATACCAAGGCACTATAAAAACTCTAATCTTGATCCTAGATGATATGTCGGAGTCGATGGGACAAGACCATTGGAAGGTGGACCTTAATGAATTCCACATCATTCAATACAAGTACAAAATAAATGATTGTGAAGAATCATAGTGAAAAATAGAACCAACATGAAACTCAGAAGTGGAAAGTATATGTGAAGTCATCATGTAGTAGTGATGGGAAATAAAACGATTATGGTGACTACATAAGCAGTGGAAAATGAGACTTTGACATGAATGGATTTTTAGGGTTTTGAAATGAGGAGGGTGAATGAATCTACCATAGTGCAATTGGCTTCTTGAGGGGTTTCTTTCGGTAACAATTGTGATGACAGGTGTTTAAAAGGGATTCTTGGCATGTAGCAATGAGACTTGAATTCGAAAACAATGGACTCTGTATGGTTTGCACATCAATATTTCCATTTTTTTTATGTGCTCAATCCATTTACAAATTGAGAAAAAGTCTTCAAGAGTCACTCGTGCATGTATTGACCTTTTTCTTGCAAGGACCTGCAAAAACCTAGCACTTGCCTGTAATAAAACATGAGATGATGGAAGAAGAGAGATGATTGGTCTCTATTAACCTAACACTTATGAAAAAAAAACAACAAGCAATTACTTATAAAACAAATCCAAAGAAAAATGAACAAAGCAAAATCCATTTTATACCTGCAGGAGAGCAATGTCCATCTAGACTCACCAATGGTATTCTGATCATAGCTTCTTCGTTTATTATCCAATTTGCGTGATTCCAAATCCAAATGAAAGTAAATTCATAGGTCTATTTCCATTAGAAACATGTTTTTAAAATTTTATGTAAGGATGTTCCAAATCACTCAGTAACAACCTACATGACAAGGTGTTTTTTTCGAATTCTGGACTAGACCAACAGTCACGGTTTCAGGCTTAAATTTTGAATTTGATAATGGATTGATGTTATTCCAATGGAGATGAAAGTAGATAAATGTAGGTATCTCCACTAGAAACAGGTTTTGAATCCAACAAGAATTTATGGGTCAAATAAGCCAATGAATAGTCTAGAAAATAGAGTTTTAGGAATGCTGATTTGTGATAGGCAGTCGGTATTTTGGTCATAAAATTTGCGTACAACATCGGAATGGAGTGATTCAAATTGAATTGTAAAATAAATGAATAGGTTAATATACCATTGAAACATGTTTTCAGGATATGTCCATTAAGGCATCCAAAAATTGACTATCCTAGCTCTGTTCCTAAACTGCTTGCTTGACACCCTGCTAGTATTTTGGCCATAGGTTTTTCGATTCATACCCAATATTAAAAATTCAATTTTTTTTGGAAACTAGATTCAAAGGGCTACTTGAGATTTAAACATGTTTTAAAAATAAGTCCATTTGGTCTCCCAAAAATGGACTGTCCCGACTGTGTTCTAGTAAAATTTTCAAGCCAAAATGTCACCAAAAATTTAATAAATTAAATTTGACCCCCAAAAAATGGCCGGGATAGGCCTAAATGTTTTTAATGATGTAAATATAAATATAAAACACACCCATACCAAAAATTTCAAGCATTGAGGACCTATATTGACTTACACAGTCTGTTGCAGTCGCAGCTGCAACTCTTAAAAATGATATAATGTTGAAATAAAGCATGTGTATTTTTATGGATGTGTTATATATAAATAAAAACTAAATGCATATCATGATTTTCAACACACACATATCTAAAACTCATAAATTTTTACCTGTAGCACAGTCACAACTAGGTGTTGCAGCTTACTGTCACAGCTAGTGTTACAGCTCCCTGTCACAGCTAGGTGTTGCATCTCACTGTCATAGCTGACAGTAATTAGTCATAGCAGGGTGTTGCAGCTAACAAATTCATGCCCAAGTTCATGCTTGAAGGGTTCCATAATCATTGGATCATTTTCATGTGGATTTTTCATTCACCTTCCCTAAATACTGTAATTTTGTTTTCCTGATATATATATTTTTTATTTGTAACAAATAGAAACAAATTGAAATTGAAAAATTGATGACAAAAATGATTTAAGAATTTTGTTCAAATAGTTAACAATTCCAAAGAATTCATGAAAACATCTCATACACATTCCTTATCTTTCTACTTTCTGATCTTCCAGATCACAACAAGGCGTAGGAAGAGAGCATACTTATTCAAAAATAAAAAACAAACAAAAGCATGGTTTTATTCTGTTATTCTATCCTACCCTATTCTACTGGGAAATATAAAAATTGTTCAAGTGTATGCATATTTCCAATGGAGCCACTTTCGAAGAAGTGACTCAAGCAGCCTCATACGCCCAACAAAAAAATATAACTTTATGAATGCTAGGATATGAGAGATCAACTTCCCTTGAAATGATGGTGCCAAGAATTGGTGAAGTATGGAATGATGTTGCAGAACGATGACAGATTGAAACCAAGCTTCAATATAGTCTTTGTTCCCTTTATTTCTCACGGATGTTACACCATGAAGCTTCTTAGTAAACTGATATTCCTCAATGCATAAGATATTTGGATCTAATGATGTAAATGATGCTTCAATTTTTGGTTCTAGTGTTTGTCCGTCATCAAATGTTACATGTGGCATGTTGATCTTATCTGCTTGCTTATGAGGACTAGAAGAAAATCCATCTGCAAATCTTGGATTTAAAACATGTTCAGGCCTCGTATGGATTTGCTACAAGAATGCACAGTCTTTTTGCAGTGGTGTAGGTGAGGTAGAAGAAGAGGGAAATGTAGGAACATTTTGCAGTTCATCACTGTAAGCATACTGTACTGATTTATTATGGTTAGGGTGGAGGGTGGATTGGATAGGAAATTGTGTTGGATGCCAAGGAGTTTGATGAGAAAATAGATGTGGCTGATGTAGATGATTGATTTGTGAAGTTGATATTGAAGGACCAAGTTGTGTTGCAGCATAATGGAGAGTGGCCATGTGATCATAAGATGGGCCATTCCAACCTTGTGGATAAGGTAGGTAAGAGTTAAATTGAGGCTGCAACAGCTACCATGGTGGAAGAGTATTCAATGATTGAGTATAAGAGTAAGGAAATGGAGGGATAGAATTTTGAACCATAGATGTAGGCCATGGTTGACATGATTGTTGCAACGAGTTGGCTACAACTCCTAGATCTCTATGATATGTTTCTTTCATCTTTGGTAAGGAGGGACAATGATCTATGGAATGATTCAAGTCACATATACCACAACTTTCAAGACTATCCAAAGGGAAATCCCTTGATTCTCTTATTTCCTCCTGCTTTTCTTATCCTGCAAAACACCCAATTGTGAATCAGCTTTAGGAATTTCAAATAAATTGCTGATTTCAGCTCGTAAAACTCTTATTTTTGCAACAGATTTCAAAAATAAAAATAAAAGTTCCTTAGAATTCTTACTAGTCTTGAAGTTTCCTCTTGAATACCTTCTACATAACTCACAAATATCATCATATGCTAACTGAAATACATTACTTGTTCCCATCATATTTAATATTTCTAAATATTTAGCTTGAATTCCCTTGAGTAGAAGTGTTTTTAAGGTCTCCTTCCCTAGTTTTCTTTGTTTGGATATTTGGAGGTTATATTGAAAGCATTTTATGTATTCCTGCAAACTCTCTTCTTCTCCTTGTATCATTTCGAAGATGTCTTCATTGACCCTACAATAATCTTGGTACCTTTTCAAGAATACATGTTTCATGTCTTCCCAAGTTTGTATACAATTCCCATCGAGGCTCATTAACCATCGGAGGGTTGTTCCTTTTAGAGTAAGGGGAAACACATTCAACTTTTGATCATTAGCACAATAACCATATCCTCTACAAAATACTTCGAATTGAAATAAAAATAGAGTCAGGGTCTTCATTTTCCAAACCGTGAAAATTTGGTAGAACATGTGGGGGAATTCTTTTCATTGGTGCCACTCCTCTCGAATCTATGATGGGAAATTCAGAGGTAACAACTTCTCCATCTTTCTTAAATGCCATCTCTTCATATATTCTTCATGTGCTATTATGAGGCTCCTCCTTCGAATGTTCCTGTCAACTTGTTAGTAGAATGGGTGGTGCTTACAACACCACTGACCGGAATGATAAGACTTATGCTCCAAATATTGAAAATAAAATAAAACTAAATGTAAGACATAAAATTCACACTCAAAATAAATTCAATAAACTGAAATGTAATCATGCAACCTACATGCCCTACTTTAACAATGCATCTACAAAACAATGTTAGATGTACTTTTGCACCATTGATAACTTCCCCGGTAACGGTGCCAAAATGTTGGGCCCACTATATTCCAGTTAATTAAAACTTAACATACAAAGTGCTAAACATAAATTATCAACCCGAGGAAGTCTTTTGTTTCAAATCTATTGTGCAAGATCTATGCAAGCACAATTTATACCTGACACTGCTATCTATTGGTATGCAATCAAAACTCTTTGTAAACTAGATCACACCTTCTTGAAAGTAAATCAATCCTCAAACCTATTCATAAAATCATGTTGTAAATATAAATTAAAATAAAATAAACTCTTTATGAAGAAATATCTAAATACATAAATCTGAAATAAATGCTATGTTGGCCAACAATCTATGAAGATGAATTAATTAGGAAACCAACTATGATAAATTTAACGAAAGCATGAACTAATTAATAAAAACAATTATGATCAATCTAATGAATGAAAGCATGAATTAACAAATAAACAAATCTACAAAATAAAACAACTACAATCAACACTACCAGCATCTGCTCAAGGAAGAGGGCCCTTCCTCCACTGAGCAGAGCTGGATCTCCACAATGAACGTCTACAACTCCAGAATTAAGCAATTGTCAGCATGTATTATCATAATGAATGATTAGAATAGATCTGGATCAAATCCTACATCACAACATTGATTTTTCTTTCCCCATATTCCTCCCCCAATCCAATGAGATTGATTACATATTTATACATAAAATTATCTCATAGAAATGAAGAACTGAACCCCCAACTTGTGATCTGTAACAGCTGAAACATGGCCGTAACTGCTAGCAACTTTGGAACCGGCCGAAACACCAAATCTAAAAGATACCCTCTCAAAGAACCATCTGTATATCCCAAACCATCACTTTGTTTGGCCATTTTCATGAAATTGTGGTAAATTAGGTTGGTACACACAAAACCCATGTCTCGGATTTTTGATATTCATTTCCAGCTGCCCGCAAATCGAGATGCGAATCAAGGTGTTTTTATGTGGCATGCATTTTCGGTTAAGACTGTAACAGCTGGCTATGAGCGTCCTGTATGTGACAAATCAATCCACAAACCATCATTAGTAAAATTATGCATAATAGTCTTCAATTCATCAAAGATAAAGAAAAATAATCATTATTAACCACTTAAAACATCAATGGAAGTAGTATGCTATTTTACGCATAGTTACAACAAATGGATGGAAAATGGAATGATAAATGGGCGATAATGGTAAGAAAATGGATGAAAGATATGTCGATAAGTGATGGAAAAATGGACAATTCCAGGGCCCAACAAAGGATAAATCAGATATGTGCCTAATCTACGGTTGGGTGGAACGTGGTTGTTCTCGTTTTATTTGCGGCTCTCTTTACAAATAGGATTGATTGTTGGGTTTATGTTATGCAAATCTATTGAGCTTAGAGTATATCTGTATATTAGAGAATGTGTGTTTCAATTTTTATGAAATGATAAATATCATTTTTAGGTCTATTGATGAAAGAGTTTCTTATGATTTGGTGTGTACTCATGCACTGTTATGAATGACTGTTATTTGCATGTGGTAATATGGTTGCTCAAATGGTATAATATCGTTTCTGTAAAGAGTTACTTGGATGTTCTATGATTCATTCATTAATTCCCAGTGTCAAGGACCCCTGATAGGGAAGCAAGTATGCTCTACTGGGTTAAGGTGTTTAAATATTACACAATAAAGATTTCATGATATACATGTTTTATAAGCATAGATGTGATTGCTAATAGTTAATGTTTCTTGTTTAAGTCCTGGATCGCGTATTGTGACCTGTGATTTAAGAACTGGGCTATGTACTCCAATGCGGAAAATTATTTGGGTTTTGGGTAAAATGCGGTCATGTTTATCCTTTATGGTTTTACTGGATCTAGGAGGTTTGCTGCAAGTGAATATCGCTTAAAGCTATCAATCTGTTTATTGGTTTTTGGTGTGAAGACCTGGATCCTGGAAAGGCAATTGAAGTCTTTTTACTCTCTACTAGAGTATAATTATTTGCTTTATGTCTCCACCCCTATCACCTAGAGGTGAGGGATCCCCTGTAGGGATGTATTAAAGCTTGCTTGGGGTTTAATCCACTTTTCTAGATTATTGAGGTTCGTGTGCACTGTTTTTAGAATAAGTAGTGATCTATAAAGGATAATATGATGACTGAGGTTTTCTCAAGAAAATCTGGCATTTGAGAACCATCTTAGAAACCCCAAGCATGAAATTGTCTCAAGCGGTGTACTCTTCCTAAGGCAGAGAACCTTCAGGAGTTGGAAATTATTTATTCTTTCCAAGAAAAACATAGAAAAGGTAGGTGAAAGACCTTGGGTCCACAAGGCTTGCAGAAGCATAAAAATGTATACATAATTCAAGTGTTTCCACAACCCACAATCCGCATTGTAGGAGCAGAAACATAGTAAAATATATAAGGAGTTGGGGTGTTTCCATAATCCGCATTGTGGACACAGAAACATGATTTAAATATAAAAAAGATAAGGAATTTATGCAATCCGCAATCCGTATTGCAGAAAGCGGAAGTCAAACTATAAAGGAATTAAGTGTTTCCACAATCCGTAATCTGCATTTTGAAAAGTGAAAATGGAGGATAAAACTGAGAATGATGTGAGTATTTCTGCAACCCGTAGCCTGCATGTGGAAAGCAGAATGTAAAACTTATAAAATATAATTTTTTTGCAATCCGCAATATGCATTGCGGAATGCAGAAAACAAAAAGAAAAAATAGTTAAAATGTTGAAGTTTCCGCAATCCGCATTGCGGAATGCGGAAAGCGGAAGGATAAGTTGTAAAAATGTTAAGGTTTCTGCAATTCACAATCTGCATTGTGGAATGTGAAAAGCGGAAAGGAAAAACATGTTGTAATGTAAGGGTTTATGCAATCCGCAATTCACATTGCAGAATGCGGAAAGAGGAACAAGAAAATTGTTGAAATATAATGGATTCCGCAATCCACAATCCACATTGTCGAATGTGGAAGGAAAAAATTTAAAAGTGTAAATCTTTTCACGATCCACAATCCACATTGCGGAATGCAAAAAGAGGGAAACAAAATTGAGTAAAATGAATTGGGTTCTGCAATCTGCAATCTGCATTGCGGAAGCGGAATTGTGGAAGGGACATTTTATTTGCGGAAGGCAATTTTTTTTATTTGCAGAAGGATTGTTGCAAGAATGATTAATATTACAAATGAATGTTAGAGGAATATTCATGGCCCATGTCTTATGTGAAATATTATATATATATATATATATATATATATACATACATTTTAGCAGGTTATATGGTTTTGTGACAAATTTGGTTTGTAAAGCAGCAAGGGAAACTTACAATTGACCTGCAACGTCTATAAATCTTCAATCAAATTTTTTTAGGAGATCTACCATGTTCCCCTGAACAGAATTTGGGTGTGTCCCCAATGACAGGGATGTCCCCTATTTTTTATATAGATAGTGATCCCTTCATAGCAGGTATTAAGTTTATAGTCAATTACATTGAACCAAGATTTCATATGATCAGATAACCATTACCATTGCAGATGGCCCATGTTTAGGGGAAATATTTGAAACATCGAATCTATGTGAGGAAATTAAAACCACTACAGGTAAAATGGATTGCAACTTTTATCCATAATTACAACAATTTATATAGAAGAAACGTAACAAACTAAACACACCTCTTCATATGGAATTAGGTTCCTTGATTCCAAAAGGGTATGATATTGAAAAAACAAATAAGATGCCTCCTAGTAATGGGGAGGTTATGAAGGTATTTATAATGCTAGTAGAGAAGATTTATGGCCTAGATTCAAAGCACGCATCCTTCATTTGAACTCCATTTGCCCAATTTTCACATGGGTGAGTTGTTTTGATACAATTGAGGCTTGTGTTAACATAACCTTCCTCAATAGAACCATCTTGGTGAGGCCAAAAGGTAAGACTAGAATTCAGACCTTATAATAACTTGGTAGAAACCTAGTGGAATTTTTTTTGCAGAAAAAAAACATGATTTAATTTCATATAAAATAAAATTACATAGGGAAGATGCTTTGAGCACTAAAAAAATATAGCCTCCTCTCAGGCCCAACAATGTGACATAGTATATGTCTGTACAAAGTAATCCTCATACTATAAAAAAGTACTCCATCACTCGTACAATCTAAATATCAACAACATTCATTATAAATTCTAATCTATTGGTCACCTAGACCCCTGAAAATAGAGCTCTATAGAGTCCACCTTATATAACAAGAAAAAACAACCAAGGTATCTAAAAATATAAGCAACATAAGATCCTTATAGAAAAGAAGCATGAGAATATTTTTTGTGAAGTTTGCCCTGGTCCTCCACATCCATCTAAACACGTCTATCAAGACCAATTAGTTTTGATAATCCATCAAGCAACATATTCCTCACCCTAAATATATGCTCATAATAAATGTAAGAAGAAAAATAGTTCAATGGTACAGCACATCAACTTGTTATAGGAATTGGATAACCTACAGTTTTATTCATGCAATGAAGAGATATGAATTGGATTGTAAGAAGGAGGGAACATTCATAGTACACCATTGTCTTTTTTCTGATAAAGGACCAGGGTACAAGGAAGTTCCTTCTAAAAATGGAATCAATTCATGGATGATATCATATGTGTGAATCATGATATCCAATCAGATGGATTTTAAGTTTATAAAGCTTCCTACGGTCACAAACCAACTGATGAGCCATAGGCCCATATATTAAGAGGGGATCTCTAATAAATTTTAAATATCATTGGTATTTATTTTTATATTAATGATATGCAAAAATTTTAATTTTTTCCCAAAAAAAAATTTTCAACAATTTTTTTTTCTGAATCATATCAAATCTAAATTCGAATTCATATGTGGTAACATTGGTTGCAATTTATTCCTATTAGTAAAGGATTTTCGATCAAGGATTTCTAATTCCCTTGAACTGGTTGTCCATTTGAGTTATGCTCCACTAGTCATTTACTTTTATACATCATATTTCTATGAGTTGACCACAAATCCCAAATTGCCTGGCCCATTTGGGAAATGAGGTTTTTTCCCAGGTTATTAAATGTAATTTCCAAGGTTGTGTTTCCCTCTATACCAAATAAAATTATTTATGTCTCTATCCTATGTAAGAATCCTTTTCAAATACATAGCATTGGAGAATTCAGATGGCAGCTATAATTGATTGAATGATTAAAATATTTCTATCCTACGTCTGAAGCCTATTTTGTTGAGAAGAAATTATTACCTTGAACTTGGTTGTGTGATCAGTCCAGTCCCTTGATTGGCCTTCTTATCAAGGAGAAGCATTTGAAATTTCAAGACTTTGAGGATCTTAAGCTACAACTTTAGAGGAACATTTAGGAATGAGAGCTAATATTTTTCTTTAATTATTTCTTGACCCAAAGCTAATTTGAACATATTGAGAATTCTATTAAAATATTGTTCTTCTATGATAGTTGTCTCTCCTAACATCATATCACCTTCTAGCTATAAATGAGAGACATGTGGGAGGGATGAAGTGATCTTCAATCTTCTAACCCTTCCTTTACCTTTGATGTAGATATTACTATGCTTAAAGCTTTAAACATAATAGTAAAAATGAAGGGGGAATTGGGCATCCTTGCCTCAAAACTTTAGACAATCCAAAGAAGTTTGCAGAAGATGCATGGAGTAAAACTGAGAAGGATGCTATGGAGAAGCATTCATTGATTCACCACACATTTATCCCAAATCTCTATGAATGTGAATCCTTCCAAAATCATTTTTGGAAACTCCCAATTTATATTGTTGTATGCCATTGCCAAATCTAATTTCATGAGTGTTCATTTTCCTTTTCCAATATCAATTAATGTATCAAGTTATCAAATTCTAAACTATTATTACATGGTTTTCCAAACTTTCCTCCCTCAACAGAACCATCTTATTCTTGTGATATTAGGGAGGGAAGGGATTCAACCTATTAGCCATCACATTTTTATGATTTTATATGAAGTGTTCCAAATTGAAGTCGTAAAAGTGAGAGACATTTTCCATTTTAGGAATTAAATCCAAGAACATAGAGTTAAAATTAGTTAACATTCTCCTAGAGAAATTTTATTCCCTTCTCTACACTAACAAATCATCCTTAACTACAAGCCACATTACTAAAAAAATCAGCAGGGAAACCTTTAGGACTTGGAGTTTTATTCATTTTAAAACTGCAAACCGCTCCTTCTAACTTGATTGAGATCGGTCTCCTTAGATATTCATTTTAATTCTATGCAATCAAATGCATGAATGTTACTTAGAGTTAGGTCCTAGCTAGCAGATCTAGCTATTTCCATATGTGTATGCAGTGATATAAAGAAGGAAACAACATCTTAATTGGATTTTTTTCTTTCAACTAATTTCGATTTGTATTATTTATCCCTGAGATTTTATTTTAGTTTCTTCAAGCTAAATTTGCTTTGTAGAATAAGGCTTATTTCTGTCCCCGTCTTTAAGTCACTGGATTCTCAACTTTAGTCTCCAAAATAACTCTTTCTTTAAACAATAAGTTTCTATGTTATCTTTTCCTCATGTTATAACAATTCCTTTGTGATTTATTCTTGTTGATTAAGAAAAACGCCCCAATTTGTATTACCTTAAAAAAAATATTTTCCATTCCACTTTTGCAGATATTAGGATCTTGATAGGAATGCATTATCAAATAGGATTTCTATTGAGAGTTATAAAATCTAACACATCTATAGCCCTATAAGTTGCAATACATTTTCCTAACCATGTTAATGGAAACCAAGAGTTGTCTATTAGGGTCCTCAAAGCATAGTCTCATTTATTATTGTAAGTTGATCATTGATATATTTGAGGCTAGTCAAGTGTTATGCCATCGAACTTCCTTCTTGCAACTTTAATGACAACAACTTGATTTTTATTGTCCTGAAGAAGAAACACATATTACTTTGATTATTTCAAGGAAAAGTATACAAAGAAACATACAATAATGTTGATGTGGGAATCCACTTTCCTAGAGAAAATTAGAAGGCCCAAGGAAAATATACAATAGTGGTGGTCTATTATCTGAGAAATTACCCATATGGATGTGAGCAATGAAAATAAACAGAAAGGACAACCTCAAAGAAACTCAATCATAAGGATACGAAGACAACCACAAAAGTTGTTTGAAAACATGAGATGGAAGAAAAATAGACCCAAGATGGGACTATTCATAATGACATATGAGTTTCTAGTTCATAATGAAAAATTATCTAACTAAATAACCAATTCATCCCATCATCATGATCAACATCCCACTACCCATTTTCGGGATTAACATCCCACAAAACCCATTTCAAAATAGTCAAATGTTACCATTAGTGAAAATTCTTGTCTAAAATGAAAATGAAATGCTTTCCTATAAGCATAAATCAACATCCTGCATATAAATTATTGTTGCTGCAACACTCCTTTTGGTTTATAACTTTATTGTTTTAGGTTTTTAGCCTTTATAATTTAGGGTTTTCTCTAAATATATGATTGTTACATGTTAAAAGAAAAGACAAGGGGGATACATAGTTTCCCATGCACTAAGTTGATGTTGGGAAATATCGTGGCCCTAGCCCTTCCCTCTATTTTCCTACATTTTTGCATTCTTTCTTATTTTTCTGTTATTTCTTTGGGTGTGTTTCTATTTCACCAATACCACCTTAACCTATTTTATGTAGGTGGGCATGATTCTATCTGCATTATATAGGGTTAGGATGGATATATGACTTAACTTGTGTGCACACATGCCTGACCCTAGGGACCTAGACCCTGTATCCTTGGTCCTAAGTCTATAGAATGTAATTTTCTTGATAACTTGCCAAGGCTTTTGAAAATATCTATAGTTTCTTAACACTAATTCAACATTTTCTAAGTAGAAAAAAATATCCCATTTCACTGGTGAAACGTTTTCCCTTCAGTTTTTTCCCCTTCACAAAGAAAGTGCTTGAGATTTTTCTTGAACTCCATTTATTGTTATAATAGGGAATAGAGCTAAATACCAATAGAGTAAAACATGGGAATATAATTTTTGGAAAACTTAAGTAGGATGCACATAGTTGTATGGTTTATCCCCTTTACTGCTTATTTGAACACCCTTTTGTTGAGTTTGTCTATAATTGGTTTCTAGTATAAAGATTGGATTATTTCAAGGGACTTTGGAAAGCTAAGATATTTATGAAATTAAAATCTTCTTGGGAAGTTAAAAATATGGCACATTCTTTAAAACATTATCTAGTTACAGTTAAGGACATCAATTAGAATTTTTGTTTTGTTTACTTGGCCTCCTGAAAGTTACATCTAAATGTGCAAAAAATATGTTAAATCTTCAAGCCGCAAATAGAAGTCCCTACTAGATGGGTATCATCTGTAAATTGAGTATGATTTAAAAAGTTCCCATGACTTTCCTCCAAGTCTCTTATCTATTGTACTTGAATAAAACTTTCTATTTCCATCAAAATAGAAAGATTTGGTGAAAGTGGGAAACCTTGCATTAGTCCCTTGGAAAACTAAATAAATACAAGGGCCTACCATTTTTAGGTTCAAATACAAATATTTTTTAATGCAAACTGAAACCCATATAATCTTTCACCTAACCCAAAAGCCATAAAAACTTGCACATTAAAATGTATGTCCACTATATTGAGAGAAGGTGCCATGTGTTACACTGAGAGAACCATCCAACTTCCCAATGATAAAGGTATCTTGTACAACTCATGAGACCAAAAACTACTCTAAATGCACCCTAAATATTATTTTACTATTGGTTCATGCTTGAATATTATTCAGATTTTCCTGGAGAGCACCCATAATTTCCCTAAAACAACCGAGACTAAATCCTTAAGCCTCTCTTGCGGTTGTTATTTCAAAAACATATATTCCAATAGTTGCTACTTAAGGAAATGATAACACATCATAAATGCCTATTAGATCTTCCTTTTCTTGAAATATACTATAAATATTGCCATAATTAGGTATGCCATATGAAAACAAACACCTTCCTACTATGCATTTTTTCATGCAAAGAAACAGAGTACTCCCTTTCTCAAGGTAGTATTGTATCCTTGGGAAAACAAAATTTTGAATTATGAGGGATCATTCCTCAAATATCCACATATAGGTCTTCCTGTTCAGGTAAATGAAAAACTAAAAAATGTTGTCCTGAAGAAAACCTCACCAAATATCTCCCGTTGTGATGCCCTCATCAAAACAATTTCCCAGAAGTCTTCAATATCTATGCATGGGAAACAATATTCTGAGATCACATGCAACCAAATGGATCATGTCTATTCCTAAAATATGCTTAGAATTGAACGATGAGATTGTTTTTCATGCCCAAAATTGCTAACGAGTCCTACCATACAATCATGCCTCCTGATATTTTCCAAGATGTCTGGAAATGGATTGCAAACAACTTATAATTACTATATTTGAGGTGCGTGGATTGATCAAACCATGATTTCATTATCCTTGATATTAGGGATAATATGACAATCTTTGGTGGCTATTTCAAACCTCAAATAGTTCTATACTATTGTAAACAACCCTAGGCCACCCAAACCTTTTGGAACAAGATGCAACCCCTTGATTAACATCTAATAAAAATCACCGGAAAATACCCCAGTAAATAGGGGGTAACAAAGTGCATCATCAAACCCTCATAAGAACATCCATAATCACCTGTATCATGGTAAGATACATCCCATAGATATTATCCTAAATGTATCATGAAAAACCATATGATATGGCAACATCAACACTAGGACATCATCACAACATGAAGAAAAATATAGCATTAAGTAACGTAGGCCATCCATAGCTCCATTACACTATAACCTTGCTGAATGTGTGACAAAAAACATATTTGGACACCCATTTAAAAATCAAGGGTAAGAAACCCCATGCCCAATGGATAAGAAATACTTTTATCCATTCCTCCTCTAATTTATTTTTCTATACTACAACCTATGTTTTGTTAAAGCCACTCTTTGCACTCAAATTTAGCCCGATTGCATAGGATTTAGAATCCAAAAATAGGGAAGCCCCCCTTTGATCTAGAGGAGAGCCAGTGAAAAGTGAGAAGAGGGTTGGTGAGGTGACCTCCCTCATGAGTTTACCATAAGCTACCATATATCTTTTGGAATTTAAATCCAAAGTGTTAGTTTGTGTAGTAAGTTAGTAACATGGTCCTTACAACAAATATACTTTCAGGTGTTCAAGTAAGTGCAGTTGCATAATCCTCCCTGAGAATTCTCAGGGAGGATTATGCCCTAATAAGTTAACTAGGGAAGTGTAAGACCTTAGAAGGTACCCTAGGGCCCCCAATAGTATCATAAGGTTCATGGTCTGGGACCAAGAAAGTTGATGCCATGGAAAAGCACCTAACATATGGTTAGGTACCCTATATGTCTCTAGGGTATTATGGTTTTGGACCAGACAGTTTCTTGGACACAATGTCCAAGAAGATTCTGTAGGTTGAGACAGATACTTTCCTTATCTGAGACCGAGTAGATTCTTAGTATAAGACCAAGTAGTTCCTTCAGGAGCAATCCTAGTCAATTAACTAGGTGAATCATGGTCAATTTGACCAAGATGATGATGTGTGATGTCCTCTCTCCTAATTGGTTATTTTTAGGTTTTTTATCAAGGGACCGGACACCCCTTGATGATGTCATTAGCACATAACCCTTAGGAGTATTATTGAGAACCAGAGGATCACATCCTCTAGTTTGGATCTTCTCCTTATACAATGATGATAAAAATATATGAAACAATGTACCTTGAGAGAAAGAAAAGATTAAATTCCTTGGTCTTGTTGGTCTGGTGGGAAAAAGGGGTTTCTTATCTACCTTTATGGTACACCTTATTCTTGTGGGTATGAGGGTTTTCTTAACTTCTTATTGTGACCCCTTTGGTTGACTTTTGGTCCTTTATCTTTTACTTGGTCCTAGCATCCTTTTTTATGTGTACCTTTGGTATGTTGACTTTTATTTTATGGTTTTTCATTTTGTACCATTGGTACCTTATCCTATGTCAAATTAACTTTATGGATTTTTATTTTGTAAGACCATTGGGCCTTTGGTACCTATTCTGAGTCAACCTAATTGTATTTTATCTTTTATTCGTAAAAACGCTAAAATATAGGACCCTTATAAAAGCAAGTTTTATCCTTCATTTTGATTATCCAATTAGATGTATCTTAGCACTGATTTACTTGGGTTTGGCATCAAGGATTGTTTTGCTACTTCTAGGTTTTCATTTTTTTTTGGTTTCCATATATGTGTTAAGGACAATGTTGATCCTTCCTCACTAAACTGTGAAATCTTTTGATGTTGGTCGTGACTTTGTTTCTCTTTCTCAGTGTGACTATGTGCCACTTTCCAGTGTGACTATGTGTATCTTTCCAGTGCGAATGTGTGTCTCTTGCTCAGCGTGACTGTGTGTCTCTTGGTTAGCATGTCTGTGTGTCTCTTACATAGCATGACTGTGTGTCTCTTGCTCAATGTGACTATGTGTCTCTTGCTAGTGTGATTGTGTTCCTCTTACTAGTGTGATTGTGTGTCTCTTGCCAGCATGACTGTGTGTCTCTTAATCATCGTGATTGTGTGTCTCTTTCCATCATGATTTTGTTCCTCTTGTCAGCGTGATTGTGTGTCTCTTTCCAGCTTGACTGTGTGTCTCTTTCTCAACGTGACTATGTGTCTCTTTCCAGCATGAATGTGTTCCACTACACAACATGACCGTGTGTCTCTTTCTAGAGTGACTATGTTTCTCTTGCTCATCGTGATTGTGTGGCTCTTGCTTAGCATGACTGTGTTCCTCTACCCAGCGTCACTGTGTGTCTCTTGCTAGTGTGATTGTGTTCCTTTGCTTAGCGTGGCTGTGTGTCTTTTGCCAGTGTGAGTGTGTGTCTTCTTCCTGCGTGACTCAGAGACTCTTTTGGGTATGATTGTGTGCTAGCATGATTGAATATTCTTTGCTTGTGTGACTGTACTAGGCATGAATGTGTCTCTGTGATGGTGTGCTGCTAAAGCCTAAGTAAATGATTGAATTTTCTCTTCCTGTTGACTAATAATCGGAGGTCTGTATCCTTAATTATTTAACCCTCTTAATCTCTCTCTCTCTCTCAAGGTACGTCATTTGTTCATCTAGGTGACTTGTCCCTTTGGTGACAAGATCAAAGCCTAAAAGTATTTGAGTATAAGGTTGATCCAAAATAATTCTAGATTAGTATTATTTTTGTTCTTTACTATTGTTATTTCTTGTACATTATTTTATCAATCATAATATTGTTACTGTACATGGCATTTGGTAAATCATCTCAAGGACCAACTTTAATGCAGTGACCAGTGAAGTGTTAAAGTTGAAAGAGATGAAAATTATGTTTGATTTTATTGTAATTTAAATTTATTGAAGCAATTCTATTATGAATCTAACCTTGTTTCATAATTATGTTTATTTACTAAAGAATAAGTTTTTATAAATCCTAACCTAACCCTAAACTTTAACACCAAGCGATAAAAAAGCCACACATAAGATCATATGTCATTTAATGATACTAAAAAAGAGAACACATAAATTATTTACAAAAATTATCTTTTGTTTTTAGTAGACCACATAGATTTTGCAAAAATACATTTAGAAATTGTATTTCAGTAAATGTGCAATAACAAGTAGTCTCACTCATTAATAAAATGCTTATATGCTAAAGTTACTTGTATGCCAAAATGAAGAGATTTAATAACAACGATTAGAAAAAAAAAGGCAACGATTAGAAAAAAAAAGGCAGAGTGAGACAAAGTAACCTTTGTAAATAGTTGTCCAAAATCATTTCAATCTCTTATGCTTCATCTATATGAAACATCGGTTAATTACTAGATGTGGAAATAACAATTTCAAAATTTTGCAACTATTCGCTAATACAGATTTTCTTTAACTTTATAATTAGGAACTATTTTTCTTTATATTCCACTAGAAAATATAAACATACAATCCGATATATGTTGCAACAAATTGATAATGATATGACACAATACCAACAATGCAATAAGTTACACGAAACAATAAGGAAGCAAGTATCAAAATATAGGAAAAGAGGATTTTCAAAGCTATATGTTACCCTAAGTTTTCACGAGGACTACTTTGAGGATTAAAGATGATGGTGTCTCTAAATTTATGTATTCGGATGAACCAAGTTTTTACAATTAATGGCCAAAATTTTGATATGAGACTTTCATCAAACACTTAACAATCAGTGACTTTATTGTTCCTATAGGTTCCTTTTTATTAAAAATCTGGTCTATGTGGTTATGGTATGTGGATACCTTTGATATATCATCCTAAACTCGGATATATAGATGATTGAACCATAGGCACATGAGAACTTTGGAAATCCATACCAGCTTTTGAAGTATTCAGATTTTGAAATACAATCTCATAAAATGTGTAAATAACAGTTGTTTCCCTAGTTAGATAACACAAACTAACAACAATATTAAAAGGATATTTACTTGAATTTTTAGTGGTTGTAGCAACAGAACTAGTAGTACATTAAAATTGATAAAAATGCAGACTTTTATATGTACCTAAGTGTACCTAACTACTACAGGAGCTTGCACATAAAATTATCTTCCTCTGGTGACCACAATTTGACTAAATTTTCCCTTTAGGCCTTAATAAATGTAACAACTCCTTGATATACTCAGAATCAACACTTGGTATTTCCCCTTAGAAGTTGCAACCTCCCATTTATCTCACTTTCTTCTCGTATTGTTATCACATGTAAATTTCAGATTCATAGCAAGATCTAGAAGCTAAGAGAATCTTCTCAACAAAAGAATTTGACAAAACATATGCTGAAATAGTGTTGAAACAGTGACGAAAGAGTAAAAATAACACATAGAAATCATGCTAATAACTGAATTTTATAATATAGTCCAACATGTAAACATGTAAGGAACATGATTATATTACATTAGGAGAAAATCGTTATCCTTTGGAGGAAAATTGTTGGCATACATGTGCATGCTTAGATTAGACCTCAAAACCCCTTGGTGGACCAATAAGCTCTCAAGACACCTCAAACGGTCATGAATGGCCATGTGAACGTTGGGGAAGCATTATTGGTAATAAAAAAGGGTATGATAGGTGTGATAGAGTGCATGGGTGAGTGGGAGTGTCTCTAAGTAACATTTAATGGTCCAAAACAACAAAAAACACTCAAATACAATGCATGGGTGCCTCTGGCCAAACCAGTTCACTGTTTTAAGGAGTGGAAGCACCCCAAGAGACAAAACTATCATTAGTGATGGTTCTCATGATCCTAAATGACCAAAATGTGGGTGTTGGGTGTATTTAATGGTCCAAAACCCCCAATAACCTTCGGAAGCCAACATAACCAAGGTTTGGACTAAGCAACATAGGTGAAAACGAATGAGACTATGGTCCTAAGTGGTATGTGACTATGGTACTAGATGATATGATATTATAAAAACCCCCCTTAAGCTTTAATTAGTGTAACCACATCAAATGTTGAGGCCTTGGCAACTAAGGATCAAGTCACCTCTTACAAAAAACTATTTGTCCATATAACCTAGGTAAGAAGGAAAACCACATGGGAATAAAACATCCCCTCTAAAATGGACATGGAGAAAAATATGAAATCAATTACCATTCATCACTATGTGTCACCCACTCCAAGAAGTGATCTCAAATAGGTGAATGTATTCTCTGTGAATCACTTGGTGAATATGTCCGCAGTTTGCTCTACAAATGGGAAATATTGCAATGGTATCACCTTCTCATGCACCAAGATCCTAATGTAGTGCATGTCAATCTAAATGTTCTTGGTCCTCTGTCTCTGTTATGGATCTGTGGATATCTTTATTTCACATTGATTTTCACACCAAATTAGAGTGGGTGAATCAAATGTAAAACCAAGTTCTCCAAGAATGCATTGCAACCACACACATTGTGTAGCTAAATTCATTGCTCCTCTATACTCGGCCTCAACTGATGAAATGGATATAGTGTTTTGTTTCTTACTTGAACAGCATATGGGACCATGTTCAAGCAAGAATACATAACCTTAAGTGGAATTCCTGTCAATGGAATCTCCATCCCAATTTGAATAAGTAAATCCAACTAGTTCTAGTGGAGAACTAGCAACATAGTGTATCCCGAAGTGTTTGGTTCCTTTCACATAATGCAAGATCGTTTTAGAATCCTTCCAATGGATATCATGAGGATCCTACATATATATTGCAACAACACCGACTACGTAATCAGGTCGAGAGTGTTTGAGGTACAATAAGCTCTCAACTAGTTGCATATACAACGAGATGTCCACCAAAGGAGATGAACCAAAATAACCTAGTTTTACTACTGAAAGAAAGAGACACTTAGTTGCTTTACTTTCAGCCATTTTGAATTTTAAAAATAATCCTAAATTATATTTTGATTGGATAATCTTAGTACTTGCATCAGATTTCTTAATCTCCAAGCCAAGAAATTGTTTCAACAATCCTAGGCCAGTCATAGAAAATGCATTGTGCAATGAAGACTTAATTGAACCTATATCAGAAATGCAACTTCCAGTGATCAAAATATCATCAAAATACAGTAATATGATCTGAATATAGTCATATAAATTAATTAAATACACATTAGGATCATATTTGCAAATTTCAAAGCCTTGTGAGAGAAGAATGTTGTCCATCTTGGCATACCAACCCATGGGGGCTTGCTTGAGGCCATAGAGAGACTTCTTCAAACCTGAAAACAAGTGAAGGATCATGAATTAAACCCTCAAGATATTGCATATAAATATCTTCATGAAGGTCACCATAAATAAAATAACTCTTCATATCCATATGGTGCACCTCCCATTGCTTACATGCAACAATGTCCAAAACTAGCATGATAGAGTCCATCTTTGCAACTAGTGCAAATGTATATGTATAGTCCACTCCATGGACTTAATAGAGGCATTTGGAAACCAAATTAGGATTATACTTAACGTCTGACCATCAACAACCATCTTGGTACTATAAACCCACTTACATTCCACTAGTTTCCTCATGGAAGGTAGAGGAACCAACTCCCAAGTTTCATTGTCTTGCAAAGAATTGAAATCTTCGTGCATCATTGTTTTCCATGTTGTGTCATGTTCTTCTTCTTAATATGACTATGGATCATATCCAACCATCATAATACACCTCTCTAGAAGATTCGAACCACACGTGGAGAAATCATTGTGAAACTGAGATCTAGTCTTCCTAGAGTCTAGTGGATCTCCAGCAAGATCACCAGTTGCTTGTATTATTTTCTAAGCCCATTTTGTCCTTATGGGTGAGTCATGATCTACATGAATGTCATCATATTCATATTCCATATCAAAATCATAAAAATCAGAAAGATAAATTACATCACTTACATCATCATTGAGTGGAGAGTGTGAGTAACCCCCCTCTACTAGTTCGACCTCTTGCATGGACTCTTTTTTGAACTATACACTTATCTCAATGAATTTTTTCTGAGATGAGGAATCAAAGAGCTTGTATCCCTTTTCATATTCATCCTATACAACCATTATGGACTCCTTTATTTTAGCATGCAATTATTTTCTCTTCTCAGGAGGAATTCTAGCCCAAACCTTTGAGCCAAAAACTATAATGAGAAACATTGGTCTTGTGACAACTCCAAGCCTCAAATGGAGTTTCCTCTTCCAATTTTCTGTGTGTAAATATGTTATGAACATATGCAGCACAATTTATGGCTACATACCATAGCTTAGGATACAAATAATTAGCCTCCAACAGAAATAAGATATTCCAAAAATAAATCATAAAACAAACAAGCAAATCAATTTTTGAGAAATTCACTTCACTCCATCGAGGTACACATGAATTGTTCCATTGAGAGCACCAGATATAGAGGTAATACTCAACATCCAACCTTCAGAAGATTAGAATAAACATTTAGCAACAAATGAGTGATTCCCAAGATATCAATGTAAATAACGATGAAGATGGAAAAAATGAGCATGAAAGTGATGATGATGAGATGGTTGATGTAGATATCATCGTTGATGAGGATAATAGAGGTACAAATGTTGCAGAAGCATTGGAGGCATAGGTTGATGCTGAGTAGAATGAAAATCTGCAAAGCTCCAGTTCTAGTGGGACCAGTGGTAGTGGAAGCAGTGGCAGTGGGAGTGCAAGTAGCATTAGCCACATTGATGGCAGTCATGAATGTAGTGATGACGACTCAGCCATCTCATTTGGTGAGAATTAAACTTTGGATACTATATCCACAGTACAAGGAATGTGTTCTAGTTGTCTTGCAATTTTTGGCGAAGAAGCATGCTCAGAAACTATCATTAAGATAGTTGTAAGTTGATCCCAATGTATGGAAACATAATTTCCAAGTATAAAAATTGCTGGAAAAATGGTGTCAACACCAAAAATATTTACTTGGATGAACACGTTAACAAATCAACAAGTGAAGGGAAAGTTTCGCATTGCATGCTTTGATTGGCAGTACTAAAATGGTGTATTTACTGTGTTGACGTGTATTTTGTTTTGAAGTTTGTAAATTTTCCAAAAGATTGTAGTGTTCCAAAATATTGAAATATATGTTTTTTTGAGTTCTTTTGGAAATATTAAAAAAATATTGAAATTTATGTAGTTCAATGAATATGTTTCATGATTTTGTAAATTTCAATCATCTCCTTCTAAAACTTGTAAAGTGATTTGAAAAAGAATGGTAATATTCAAAAATATGGAAATTTATGTAGTTCAGTGAATTTTCGTTGTGCATGTTACATACTTTTGTAAATTTCATTCATCTCCTTTGAAAACTATTGATTGATTTAGTAGTTTTGCATCAAATTTGCATAACCAAGTTTCTTCAAGTTTGCAATCTATTTATATTGTTATATCATTTTTAAACGATTGTAGATATTTAATATCATTCAAATTAGTACAAGTGACTAGCATTAAAAACTTTGATGATGAAATCCTTTTTCCCAAAAAAAAATTGTATGTTTGTTATTTCATGAAAACAGTCAAAATATACAAAGGGAAGATCCTGGCATTCATATTCTAGTTCTAATACTAGACAGATGGAGTTCAGAATCTTCACTATCTCCATTATAATGATGAAATCTCTTTGTTATTGTTATAATGGGAAATTATTTTGTACACGTCAACGTGCCATACATGGGTTTCACAGTTGTATGTATGGAAATAGTTTTAGTGAATTGCAATATCGTTTTATTTGTTTTCTTCTTTTGTTAGACATCTCATAGTTGTTCCATATTTCATAGAAAATATCGATTTCTCCCCAAAATCACTAAAATTTATTCTTTTTAAATGATTATAGATATTTTCTTAATGATAATATAAATTCAAATATGAAATATGAGTCTTAGAATGAGCGACTTTGATGACATGGTAGACTTGAGACCAAGTGGTTTATCTTTCAATTTGTATGTAGCTAGGGGCCGATATACCCATCTGTCCCATGCCATGCATGCAATGCGTAGTTTTGAAAGACTAGGTCTGTGTTGCTATTTTTTGTCAAATTTTTTTTTCTCAGTTTGCTAGAGCAACAAACTATACCCATCTTGACCAATTGTTAATGCCGATTTTCCTTCCTCTCTCGGTCTGCAGAGAGTTACAGGGGAGATTATCTACAGGAATTATTGTGTGAGATGCAAAATTGTACCTGTATCCTCGATATAAAAACTTACATGTGTGGAATAGAGTAATTTAAGGGAAGGTCATCATGTACATAGTTATGCAGCTCGAACGGATACTGAGATTGCTCTGTAGTTGAAGTGGCAAGCATTCTTTGAAGGTGCTCCATTAGTTGACCAGTAATTAGCATTAACAATCGATTTTCATAAGCCATTGCATCGAAGGGGTGAGAGTGGAACTACATTAATTCATTTGTCATCCATCTCGAGGAATCATAAGAAGTAGAATCCATGTTGCTCATCGACAAACTTAGGTTTCTCAATGAACCCATGTTTCCTAATGAATTTATGCTACCTGCATCGATTGAATTACTCACAAACACAGACAACACACCAACCTCCTCTGGTCGACTAGTTAGCATTGACAATTGATTTTTGGAAATCATTGCATCTAAGGGGTGAGACTAGAGCAGTGTTTCACGTGTAACCCTTGGGGAACTGTAAGAACACATGATGCTCATCAACAAACTCGTATTTCTCAACGAACTCATGCTGTCATCATTTGAATTGCTCGCAAACGCATACATCACACCTACCGCAAGGGTATCCATTTGCCGGTGTTGCTACTGACTATGGAGTTGGGCATTTAAACGATGTCTTTTCAGAAATTGTTCTTCCTCTCTTAACGCATGAAACCGCATCAACAATTGTCAGACCAATGTGTTAAGGTTTATGTTAATTGACAGAAACCATTTCACGGGTAAAATTTTTGTTTCTTGTGCCAAAACATTTAGGTTTTAGGTCTTCAATAAAAATAGGTTTAGTTACTTGCATCAAAATCTATCTAAAACATTTCTCTAAAACAATGATTTTTTTTATGTCTATGACTTAGAGATTTAATCTCTTAGCAATACTAAGCCAGAAACGATCTTAAAAGAGTCTTATTCATGTTCTCCAAAACTACCATATCTTTCTAGAAACGATCTTAAAAGAGTCTTATTCATGTTCTCCAAAACTACCATATCTTTCTAGAACAAAATGTGAAAGAGAAAAAAGGAGCATGGTAACATGAGATGGCCATCTCTTTTCCACTCGGTTTTGAGTACCTGTGGGGTTTTATTGGTAAAAGGTTGCATGGTGAACCTGGGATTGAAACCCTGACTTACGGGTCGATTCAGCATATGTTATTATTTGAAGTTATTTAAATCTGACAAACTCTTGTTGACTTTGTTGTGATATCAATGAAATTAATTTCTTACTATCTTTGTTTGACTCAACTAATAGCATTATATATTTTTACATAACCAAATGTTGTGAAACTGTAGACTTCATATTTTTTCCATGTTCTTCACTATCTTATTTTCCCTTGTATTGATTAAGGGTGTGTGCAAGAAGTTCCCTTGTATTGATTAAGGGTGTGTGCAAGAAGTTGAGGGTCTCTTTTGGCGCGTTAGA
>LPNX010306033.1:44540-54950 GCA_001517045.1 Pseudotsuga menziesii
ATCCTCATCATCATCACCATCAACATCATCACCATCATCATCATCATCATCATCATCACCATCACCATCATCTTCATCATCTTGGTCTTCATCTTCATCATCATCATCATCCTCACCATCATCATCACCTTCACCATCATCATCATCATCAACATGATCATCATCAACATCACCATCATCACCATCATCATCATCATCACCATCAACATCATCTTCATCATCTTCGTCTTCAGCTTCATCATCATCATCATCCTCACCATCATCATCACCTTCACCATCATCATCATCATCATCATCATCATCAACAGGACCATCATCATCACCATTAACATCGTGAACATCATCATCATCACCATCAACATCATGAACATCACCGTCATTCATCATCATCATCATCACCATCGACATCATGAACATCACCGTCATTCATCATCATCATCATCACCATCGACATCATGAACATCATCATCATCATCCACATCATCATCACCATCAACATCATGAACATCAACGTCATTCATCATCATCATCATCACCATCGACATCATGAACATCATCATCACCATCAACATCATGAACATCACCGTCATTCATCATCATCATCATCATCATCACCAACAACATCATGAACATCATCATCATCATCCTCATCCCCATCATCATCATCACCTTCATCATCATCACCATCATCATCATGACCATCGACATCATGAACATCATTATCATCATCCTCATCCCCATCATCATCATCACCTTCATCATCACCGTCATCATCATCATCAACATGATCATCATCACCACCATCATCAACGTGAACATCCTCATCATCATCCTCATCATCATCATCATCACCATCGTCATTATCATCATCATCATCACCATTCCCATCATCATCTTCATCATCCTCATCATCATCATCACCATCCACATCATCATCATCATCATCATCATCATCCTCATCATGATCACCATCAACATCATGAACATCACCATCATTCATCATCATCATCAGCACCATCGACATCATGAACATCATCATCATCATCCTCATCATCATCACCATCAACATCATGAACATCACCGTCATTCATCATCATCATCATCATCATCACCATCGTCATCATCGTCATCATCATCACCATTCCCATCATCATCTTCATCATCCTCATCATCATCATCACCACCATCGACATCATGAACATCATCATCATCATCCCCATCAACATCATGAACATCATCATCACCATCCTCATCCCCATCATCATCATCACCTTCATCATCATCATCATCATCATCAACATGATCATCATCACCACCATCATCAACGTGAACATTCTCATCATCATCATCATCATCACCATCGTCATCATCGTCATCATTCCCATCATCATCTTCATCATCCTCATCATCCTCATCAACATGATCATCGTCATCCTCATCGTCATCATCATCCTCATCATCATCACCATCAACATCATCACCATCATCATCATCACCATCAACATCATCACCATCATCATCATCACCATCAACATCATCACCATCATCATCATCACCATCAACATCATCATCATCACCATTCCCATCATCATCTTCATCATCATCATCCTCATCATCATCATCATCAACATGATCATCCTCATCCTCATCGTCATCATCATCACCATCAACATCATCACCATCATCATCATCATCATCATCATCATCACCATCAACATCATCTTCGTCTTCATCATCATCATCATCATCATCATCATCCTCACCATCATCATCACCTTCACCATCATCATCATCATCATCATCAACATGATCATCATCATCACCATCAACATCGTGAACATCATCATCATCATCCTCATCCTCATCACCATCAACATCATGAATATCACCGTCATTCATCATCATCATCATCACCATCGACATCATGAACATCATCATCCTCATCCTCATCATCATCACCATCAACATCATGAACATCACCGTCATTCATCATCATCATCATCATCACCATCCACATCATGAACATCATCATCACCATCACCATCAACATCATGAACATCATCATCACCATCCTCATCCCCATCACCATCAACATGATGAACATCATCATCATCACCTTCATCATCACCACCATCATCACCACCATCATCACCACCATCATCAACGTGAACATCCTCATCATCATCCTCACCACCATCATCATCACCATCGTCATCATCATCACCGTCAACATCATGAACATCATCATCATTCATGTGTAAGTAAACACAAAGTATATATACTATTGAGTTCAAAACTTTACAAACATTGATCACCTCAATTAGAGTTTATATATAGAAGTTATGTCTCTATCTAGTTGACCTATTTTGTTTACCACCATGGCCTTATAATGGATATCACCTAGGATTCCATTACTCACACCTATAGACATACTTAGGTATCACTTAGCCGTGCACCCACCTCATTAATTATACTTAACAGTATCGCGTGCGCGATTTGCCCTCATAAAACGCGTGCGTGATTTGCCTTTATATACCTTGTGTGCGTTTTTTGACTGTTAAAAAAAACACAGAATTGTCTTTGTCCGAGAGCAACTCCAATTAGCGTGCATTTTTTTTTTCAACAGCACGAATTTGTCCATAATAGTCACAATCTACACATTCTACAACATTCTTTTTGTTATGCAGGTGCAGCATTGAAGACATCTTTCATGGTTGAGGAGCACACATGATAAGATATCAAGCTTCAATGTCATTTCATGGTGATGGTGGATATAAATTTCATTTGCTTATTATTCAAGAGAAGCAAAGGTAAATTTTCCCATTCATTATTTTTTTGATGGGAAACAATTGAGAAGGAAGATTGAAACACATTGACGGATCAATAGTTATAAAGCAAGTTAAAGGTTTGGAAGCTTGTAATTGAGGAGCAAAAAAAACAAACTATATTGACATCGATCATTGTGGTGATGGGGAATGTACGTAACCGAGGAAGAAAATCAGCAAGGAAGAAGAGACCTCAAGAAGTCATCGAAGAAGAGAAAGAAAAGAAAAGAATAGACATGATGAATCGGAGGCTTTCTTTGGAAACTAATCCAAATCCAATTATAGAGGATACAACGGTTCATCCTATTAATCCAGTACAAGAAAAAATGAAGCATTCACTAGAGGGACCTTCAATTTCCACAATAGTTGTTGAACAAGCACCCCATGGAAGTATTCAAGAAGCAAAACGTAGGTGCTCATTAGGGGATGTTTCAAATCCCACATCAAGTCAAAGTGATAAGTTAATACCATCTCAAGACGAAGCTCATGAAGAGGCAGTGTACATGGAGCCTACGGTTGAAGAGGCGTTGGACATGGAGCCTATTGTTGAAAAGAAAACATTAACCGGACCATTGATGAGGATGTTGGACTTCCACCATCCAACTACCAGGAAGACAGTGAAGGACAACAAGTTGCTACTGAAACACCATAGCGTATTGTTGATGCACTGGAAGATAGAAATCCAACACCCTTACCTCCATTAGAAAGAACACGTCGAAGAACTCTGAAGCATATACAAGTTGATGAATGACTCCTCAATTCCATGGAAGGTACGCTATCTAAACGTAGTATTGCTTATCAAACTCAACAGATACTAAATAAATATTTTGAGGAGAAATGTGATGGAGATAAATGTAGATTATTTTTATCATTGTTAAAATCTAGGAGCATGAATATTGTTAGGAAATCGTTAGTGATAAAGATGATAAAGCCTTCTGGACCAAGTTCTCATTTAGTTAAAAGATTAGTAGATGCCCTTGGTAAAATTGGTAAGAACACACGGTCAAAGGACCGCAATGCGGCTCGTCGTGTGTTGTCACAAGAAATTGTAAATAAGAACACCAGGGTCCTTCGTTTACTCAAGCCTACATCTAGACTAGTTAATTTGAATGTAAAAACCCTCCGTAAGTATTCTATTAGAAGAGAACATCTCGACACAACCTCCCACACAGATTTTTGGGCCTTTATTGGTCGGTTGCCACGTCGTGACATGAAGCTAGTTGATGCAGTAAAGGGACTAGTGCAGAGTTTTTGGCATGATCACACAAGGCCTTCTTCAAACCGGAAGGATGTACTAAAACTGAGAAGGGGTTCAAAGGACCGTGAACCACATATTAAGAATCTTCTTGATATAACACAGACAGAACTATACGAGAAATTTAGGAATGAACATAGACAATTGAATTTGGGGCAAAGATCTTTTGAGAAATGTAAGCCCTGGTATGTTAGAATAAATACTCTTCGTAACACTTTTTGTTGTAGATACCATGTAGAATATGAATATTACTATGAAACATTTTTGTACATTCATCATGTTTTGCATGCTAACCATGTGCAGGATTTCTCCTTGACAATACCCCCGACTTCATCAAGAGAATTCATTCATAGTATCATGTGCAATAGGCCTGAGGGGAAAACTTACTATGCAAAATCCTGTTTGGATGGAACTTGCTCCAACTGTGCTGGAATGGCATGATTGAGCCAATGTATGCACGAGACTGGAGACAATGAATTTGGGAATATCGTTACAGACATGAAAAGTTTCAAATATATCAGCTATGAAATAGTCCTAGGGAAATAAAGAAAAAAAATACAATTGGTGACATCTCAGGTACATGCATTTATCTATAAAATTATGTTTGAACAGTTGCATTTCATTCCTTACGTACAAAAAAACCTGATATTCAGATCATTTTGTGTCAACAGGTACAAGTTAGTGTCTTCGTCAAGGAATTTATTGAAAAGACACGTCAATATGTTCAGCATGTCCACTTGGCACGATGGCAGGATGAGAAGTTGAGAATACGCAAAGATACATTTCCTCGTGGTACTATACTTTCAGTTGTTGATTTTGCCGAGAACTACACTCTGCAACCTCAAAATGAGATCCAAAGTTAGTATTATTACTCTGAGTAGGTTTCCTTGATGGTGCATATCACATACAGGCATGGCCCAAACAGTATTGAAGAGCAAAGAGAAATTCTAAAGGAATATCACTTCTACATAAGTGATGATAGGTGCCATGAATTCCACTATGTACGCCATTGCTTCATCATGTTCTATGATCGTTTGAATGGTAGGGACATATAGATGGATCAACACTGGATTTGGTCTGATGGATGTGCTGGTCAGTTCAAAAATGCATGCATATTTCAATGGTTGAGTTCAATGCATAAAAACTACAAAGTTCCACATATGTGGAACTATTTTGAGACTGGGCATGGTAAAGGAGAGCATGATGGAGCCGAAGCATGTGTCAAAACATCCCTACGAAGAGAGGAATTGAAATTATCTACAATATCTACTATTCGAAATGCTCAATCTATAGTCAGGTGGTGTACGTTAGTAATGGGAGAGGAATCAGCTATGCGAGCAGAATCCACAAGAAAGAGACATGTGGAGATATTTTTTTGGGAGGTGGTATACATAGATCGTTCACATGCATGGGAATGCAAGACTGTTCCTGGCACTCGTGGCTTTGATTCAGTTCGAAGTTCTGATAACCCAGTATTTGAAATTTGGACCAGAAAACTCGCTTGTTTTTTCCTGCCTTGTTGTGATGGTGACTGGGATGTGTGTGAATCATTGGATTGGGTTGATGGATGGGATCGCATATCACTTCCACTTTATCAGCGTGCAATTTTTGAGTTAACTCCGTTGGAAGAAGACCAATCTTCTATTTCTATAGATTTTGATCATGTATCAGACCTTGTACAACCTGGT
Source organism: Pseudotsuga menziesii (assembly GCA_001517045.1). Lineage (NCBI taxonomy): Eukaryota > Viridiplantae > Streptophyta > Pinopsida > Pinales > Pinaceae > Pseudotsuga > Pseudotsuga menziesii. Next base: position 50,309 of record LPNX010306033.1, read on the forward strand.
ATGATGCATTTCCTTAACATTTTTTTGTTAAATTTACGTAGTCTTGAAACTCACATTAATGGCCTTGTATCACACGAAAAATATTTGATCATATAACTACAATCATACTATGTAGGACACATATACGCAGTGGTTGCCTCAAAAGATAGTGAATGGGGTGGTGATTACTGGTTGGCATGCTGTATAGAGGGAAAGAAAACCCTCATTATGTCCATGACTGATGATGAAAACAACCACTTCCCCACTGGGTCTATGGTTGTTAAAGGTGAATACCTTACACATGACAACAATGCAAGAAAGAAGAGTGGATATGTTTACAGGGATTACAAACTAGGTGCAAGTGTGTATCACTTTACCAACTTAATCATTGGTACAAACCTCCAGGTATGAACAATGCCTAGCCGAAATTCATCGAAGGTACACTACTTCTTACCGGATACAGAGCACGAGAGACTAATGGAGACCATTGTTTTAAGAGATGATCCGGAGGGCTTGGTTGTATGATAATAGGTGGGATCTAGCATGATGAGGTATGTATCATAATTTAAATTTCCCCATGTATGTTTCTTATGAATATGTCAATTTTGTATTTCTTATGAACAATCCATGCATGATTATTTAATCCCATTTCAGTATTATTATAACAACATATTGCTTAAAAAAATTGAATTTCATGTGGTCATACAAAATATCCATAGATAGGAATTATATATTTTGAAAGCTTATTCAATTTTCTACATTTCATCTTCTTTCAACATATTCAAATTTATTGTGTAAATACCTTGAATCATCCCTCCAAGACAATAGATTGTTGGTTTTCCATGTTTGTATTTCCATTGACATGTCCTAAGAGACCATCATTAACTTTCCTTCACCCAAACCCTTCAACTAGGTGTTATGGTCAAAATGGAGGTCTATCACATCCTAGAGAGTAACAAAAGATGAAGAGACCCAAATAACAACTAGGGGTCATGTTTGAGTATCAAATACCTATTGGAATTGTCAATCTATGAATGGTAATTTCATGTGTTTATGTACCAAAAATCGGATTGGGTTGACTATAGACCAGAGAGTTGGAAAATGTGACTGAACAATAAACTAAAGCAATCAAATATACCCCTTAGCATGTATACTAAGTAACAAATAATGGAAACACCTTCATCACCTTCATCATCATCATCATCATCATCATCATCCTCACCTTCATCATCATCATCACCATCAACATCATCAACTAGCTCCTCATCATCCTCATCATCATCCTCACCTTCATCATCATCATCACCATCAACATCATCAACAACATCATCATCATCATCCTCACCATCAACATCATGAACATCATCATCATCACCATCACCATCAACATCATCACCATCAACATCATGAACATCATCATCATCGTTCTCATCATCATCCTCACCATCAACATCATGAACATCATCATCATTATCCTCATCATCATCCTCACCATCAACATTATGAACATCATCATCATTCATCATCATCATACTCATCATCATCATCACCATCAACATCATCATCATCATCATCATTCATCCTCATCATCCTCATCACCATCAACATCATCATCATCATCATCCTCATCATCACCTTCAACATCATGAACAACATCATCACCTTCAACATCATGAACATCATCATCATCATCATCATCCTCACCATCAACATCATGAACATCATCATCATCCATCATCATCATCCTCATCATCATGTGTATATTTTTTCTGAGATGCCACTTGGCATGCATGGACTGTAACGCACCATATTTTTACTTAGGCATGTTTATCAGCCAGACTTTCTAGGGTTTCACTCAGTAGGGGACAATGCAGTCACGCCAATGAGGGCCAAAGATGGAAAGCCATGGATGGTGGGGATGCGGTTGGCATTGCCATATTTCCCATGCCCAAACACACTAGCAGGAGTTGACAGAATTCAAAATTGCCGCTCCGTGAGGTTTTTTGCGCACCGGGCCCAAGTCCACCAGGTGTCCCTGAACGGTATCTGGAGGTGACCTGCAACTCGCCATAGATCGATGCTCAGGCCTCCGATCGATGAATCGTTGATTCCGTTGGATTCGTGACGTGGGATTTTAGCTAGGGGGGGGACTCTCCCTCCTATCCATTTCCCGGTGACCTCCGTCTACGATCGTTTCTGCAGCTAGGGTTTCGCTTAGTAGGGGACAATGCAGTCACGCCAACGAGGGCCAAAGCTAGAAAGCCATGGATGGTGGGGATGCGGTTGGCATTGCCATATTTCCCATGCCCAAACACACTAGCAGGAGTTGACAGAATTCAAAATTGCCGCTCCGTGAGGTTTTTTGCGCACCGGGCCCAAGTCCACTAGGTGTCCCTGAACGGTATCTGGAGGTGATCTGCAACACGCCATAGATCGATGCTCGGGCCTCCGATCGACGAACCGTCGATTTCGTTGGATTTTAGCTAGGGGGGGGCTATCCCTACTCTCCATTTCCTGGTGACCTGCATCTACGGTCGTTTCTGGAGCTAGGGTTTCACTTAGTAGGGGACAATGTAGTCATGCCAACGAGGGCCAAAGTTGGAAAGCCACGGATGGTGGGGATGCGGCTGGAATTACCATATTTCCCATGCCAAAACACACTAGCAGGAGTTGACAGAATTCAAAATTGCCGCTCCGTGAGGTTTTTTGCGCACCAGGCCTAAGTCCACTAGGTGTCCCTGAACGGTATCTGGAGGTCACCTGCAACTCACCATAGATCGATGCTCGAGCCTCCGATCGATGAACCGTCGATTCCATTGGATTTGTGACATGGGATTTTAGCTAGGGGGGGGCCTATCCCTCCTCTCCATTGCCCAGTGACCTCCGTCTACGGTCATTTCTGGAGCTAGGGTTTCGCTCAGTAGGGGACAATGTAGTAACGCCAACGAGGGCCAAAGCTGGAAAGCCACGGATGGTGGGGATGCAGTTGGCATTGCCATATTTCCCATGCCCAAACACACTAGCAGGAGTTGACAGAATTCAAAATTGCCGCTCCGTAAGTTTTTTGGCGCACCAGGCCCAAGTCCACCAGGTGTCCCTGAACGGTATCTGGAGGTGACTTGCAACTCGCCATAGATCGATGCTCGGGCCTTCGATCGACGAACCATCAATTCTGTTGGATTTGTGACGTGGGATTTTAGCTTAGGGGGGGATCTCCCTCCTCTCCATTGCCCGGTGACCTCCGCCTATGGTCTTTTCTGGAGCTAGGGTTTTGCTCAGTAGGGGACAATGCAGTCACGCCAACGAGGGCCAAAGCTGGAAAACCACAGACGATGGGGATGCGGTTGGCATTGCCATATTTCCCATGCCCAAACACACTAACAGGAGTTGACAGAATTCAAAATTGCCGCTCCATGAGGTTTTTTGCGCACCGGGCCCAAGTCCACCAGGTGTCCCTGAACGGTATCTGGAGGTGACCTGGAACTCGCCATATATTGATGCTCGAGCCTCCGATCGACGAACCGTCGAATTCGTTGGATTCGTGACGCGGGATTTTAGCTAGGGGGGGCCTCTCCCTCATCTCCATTTCCCGGTGACCTCCGTCTACGGTCGTTTCTGGAGCTATGGTTTCGCTTAGTAGGGGACAATACAGTCACGCCAATGAGGGACAAAGCTGGAAAGCCATGGATGGTGGGGATGCGGTTGGCATTGCCATATTTCCCATGCCCAAACACACTAGCAGGAGTTGACAAAATTCAAAATTTCCACTCCGTGAGGTTTTTTGCGCACCGGGCCCAAGTCCACCAGGTGTCCCTGAACGGTATCTGGAGGTGAATTGCAACTCGCCATAGATCGATGCTCGGGCCTCTGATCGACGAACCGTCAATCCCGTTGGATTCGTGACGTGGGATTTTAGCTAAGGGGGGGACTCTCCCTCCTCTCCATTGCCCAATGACCTCTGTCTACGGTTGTTTTTGGAGCTAGGTTTCGCTCAGTAGGGGACAATGCAGTCACGCCAACGAGGGCCAAATATGGAAAGCCATGGATGGTGGGGTGCTGTTGGCATTGCCATATTTCCCATGCCTAAACACACTAGCAGGAGTTGACAGAATTCAAAATTGCCGCTCCGTGAGGTTTTTTGCGCACCGGGCCCAAGTCCACCAGGTGTCCCTGAACGGTATCTGGAGGTGACTAGAACAAATTGTTGGACATGTAGGACCACCTACAATAGAGAAAATAATAATACATTTTAGAGCTACAACTCTACAGATATCATGGAGTCATAATAAGAAAATTGCTCATATTTTCCATAAAACCCAGAAAACTACTACATGCATTCTCCAAATGGACTCCTACATCCTAAATAATACACAATATCCTAATTATCAATATACTTTGCTTCAAGAAGTTTCTCACATTAAAACTACTTGCACTTAATGCAATACCAAACATATACTAACTCCTATACAACTACCATTTGTACGATGAAAGAGGAAGAAATTAATTCTTCCTACAATCCCCCTTAAATTCTACCTTATACATTTCATGACTAGTTATGCATAAATTATGTCTTTGAAAGATGCCAACCAACTGGTCTTGAGATTTACAAAATTCTAAACATATTTCTCTAAATTGCTTACAAGCTCTCGAATAAAATGATATA
>LPNX010306033.1:58455-87866 GCA_001517045.1 Pseudotsuga menziesii
TCTTGATTTTCCCAGACCCTGATGCTCTTCGGCTCCGTCTACGACCACTGTGCATCTCTGGCGACTGCAAATCAATGACAATATTTCTTGATTAGGTAACTGAGCTAGTACTGTCCATCAATAACAAAGTTTGAAAATTTAAAATATGACTCAATTGTAAATAAAACAAAGACTCACTGCATCCGTTGGGGGTATAGGTGCCTATCGTGTCGAGGTTGTAGGTGCCTCTGGTGTACTCGACCTTGCAGCGAGCCTCGCTGCCATGCTTCTCTGTGAATAAAACAAAATATGTCAATTATCTCAAGAATTATCAACATGTACATGAATGAGAAAGTACTAATCAATTATGTAAAAAATGAACATCTCACTGAAAAACCATTTCTAGGAGATGAGTCTGGTGCTCTTCAGTAGCAAGAGGAGCCGTAGGTTGAACATCAACCTCAGTTGCATGCACTAATGGACCAGGGCATGGCTACATTCACCAAATGATTAAATAGTTAGACATCGTGCATGTCCATAAACAATACAAATGAAATGTACAATTACAAATATTCAAGTAGATGTACCTCATTGTGACTTGTCCCTATTGTAGATGTGGCATTGACAGAGGCATCAACAATCCCACTAAGGTCTGGCATGGATGACTCTACATGCTGATGTTGTAAACATGCGAAAATAACATTAAGAAAAACCACTTGTGAAGTGAATACATAGCTAACCAACAACTTCCATTGGAAGTGTGTACATTACCATGGGATGAGTAGGTTGATCCTCATGCACAGCCGCTCTGTTCAAGGAAGAGGGACCTCGTCTAGTGTAAACAACCCCCTTATCTATGTTTGGACTACTGGGAGATCTATACCAAAGAGGTGGTGCAGGGATCTGTGATGACGTCTGCATTCATAAAGTGTTACCATAGTTAGAAATTGATTTGAATGGATGGAATAATATGTACTGAAAAAATAACATGTCGTAATATACTTACCCCTTCCTGGGACATATCTCCACCACGGGAGTGACCGCTTCCATCAATTTGGTGCTCCTCTTCAGATACATCTAGCATCTGCAAGTTTAAAAATTATATTTACATTAGCGATCTCTATAAAGGAGTGTACAGTAAGAAATTTAAATAATTCGAACAAGATTCAATCATAACCCATGTACTTACATTCTTTAAGTAGTCATAAATTCCACCTTGGACTATGTCGTTCATATCAATGTCTTCAGCATCATGTTCCGAGTGGGCTTCTTGCAACTTCAAAAATTGTAAATATTAGACATTTTAATAAATTAATCAAGACTAACACATGCATTAAAAACATTATACATGTAATAACAAAATGACAAGTGTTTAAATATTACCTCAACTGTGGTTCTCTGGGTCTCGGGTACAACCACACCGGGTGCAGTACCACCCCCGTGAGAGGCATCAAACTCCTGCAAGAGTAAATATTGCATATATATTACAAATCTTTTAATATGTTAGATATAGTATGGAACAATTAAAAATTGAGTTCAATAACAGAGTTTTAAAACAAAGTCCTTACCTGACCACCAGTCATCGTACTGGAACCATGTCTTGGTCCAGGACCATAACAGGGTCCCCCACACGATGTGCAGACGTGTGGCTGGCTCTGAGGCACATCGGATGTCGGCCTATCCCCACCAACAGATGTCCCTCCACCACCAGAAGCTGTTGGTTGTACACCAGCAGAGGAATAGGGCACTCTCTGGTCAATAGTGGCCGTGTGTCGAGAGACCATCTCAGCTAGAGTAAAAAATGCATCCTGTGTCTGGGAAATCATGTCATGTGCAGGAGGGATGTCTACCCTCGGTATCTGGGCACGGGGTGCAGGTATCTGTGGATTGACATATCTATGCCTAGCATGGGGTCGATGTTGGGGAATTCCCCTACCAACTCCCTGGAAGCCCAACATGTCAAAATAGTTGACATGTTTCCCCATCACAAACTATGCATACAATTTTTGGAGGAAGTACATCGGTACTTCCCTATTGTTGTGAGGGGGGATGTCAAAAACCATGTACCACCTATCCATCCAGTTGTCTCTGATGGGTGGAAAAGTGCACCACTCAATAGAAATATGTTTCCTACTGATATCTGGGATGTCATCCATCCCAGGCAGTCTAAACAATGAATAGATGGCTTGTTTTGTTATTTTCAGCTTTTTTACCTCATTGTAACTCAAGCCATCAGCATATTGTTGCCTTTTTCTCTTCCTGTAAGATGCGATGCTATACAACGCATCATTCGATCTTGCCATCATATCAACAATGGATAACAATGAATCTGACAGGGAGCGGTGAAGCTCATCTCCACCCCTCCAAGTTGAACCTATCTCTCTCAAATGGCCAATGAACCTTAGTATCTCTACATTGTTGCGATCCATAGCAGCCACTGCAATCATAAATACAAATAAAATATCATTAGAAATATAAACACATGATATAATGACATATATAAGAACTGAAAACTGTATAACTATTGACATATAAACTAAATCTATCATGTAAATTTAAAGATTGATCTTGAATTTTACAGTAAAGAATAGGCGGCATAAGCTATTTAGAGTGTTAGACTATTCATAAGCTATTTATTGTTAATGAGAGGGGCTACTGTTGAATGAATTTGGTAATCAATTTCTAAGCCATTTATTAATAATGAAGATTATTATCATTTTGATGAGGGTGATATTCAACCCCAAGATTTACATGGAAAGGTTGTAGGAGCTTTTTAACTCAACACGGATAATGCCTCACTGCTGTTTTGATTTGAATTTTTGTTTGAATAATGTATCACTACTTGAACATATATTTGACGAATGAACTATGAAGAAGCCATAGATCTCATCTCAAGAACAATTGATCAATATATCACCCCTTTTTGAAAAAGCAGTAACACTGTATATATTTTGAAATTTTATTTGTGATAGTATTGACAATAATGTGGGTGCTAATACAAGACTAATAGGATCCAATGTAAACAAGGTGATTATTAGACACCCTAATGCCACTTATTTAGTTCTTGGTGTTTAGATTGGGAATCAAGGTGTTCACGAGGTTTGCAGCCATGCTTCTCATGGCAAGCACCTCCAACCAGTGATCAAATTTGAAGGGTGGGTCTTAATTTCAATTAGAAGGGCATTTATTCTCTCAGCCCTTCAGAGATAAAGGGAAATATAAATAATTGTCCTTTATTTGACAGGTATAAATTAGCCAAACCTTTTCACCAAAAAAAATGCAAAAAACAAATATTGTTTTTCAGCGCTTGTTGTGAAAGCATACATGTATGTGATGGAGGGGCCTAAGTCAACTGAATCCTTGCAACTAACTGTATTTCTAAGTCTCAACACTCCTTTTAAATTGAACTAGAATACCAAAATAAGTTTATTAATGGCTAGATTTGAGAAATTTATAGGTGTGTGTAATTAAGTGCTTGGGGCTCTAAAATGTGTTGTGTTTTGTACCAGTCCATGGTTCATTGAATCGATAGTCATCGGTAGGAATTTAAATTATTTAATGAAAACAATTAATGTGTATAACCTCCATTCCTAAAACATTTTCCATGTTGATACAGGTGACTACCCTCTTTATTGTCTTACCAAAAGGCATGATAATGAGGAAGAATACCTAAAATTATTGACTTCACCTTCAAAGAATGCCTTGCAATCACATTGGTAAGGACTCATGATAAGAATATCAAAGCCATCCAACGTGTCAAATCTCATTTTATACTGTTAATTAAAGACTTATAAGATAAATTTAATATAAGACTTATAGTTTATCTTACTCTTTGCATCTTGACACATTTAATATTTTATGGTTGTCTTTGGGCCTTGACCCAATTCGTATTATAAGGTGAGGATGTGTAGGAATAATAATCCTTAATTATGACTATGAGATGAGAATTTAAAGAGAAGAGGATGTAATGGGAAGAGAAATTTATATGGATGGATAATTTCAAAAGTTGCACTTCTTTTGAAATGTTGATATAAATTATGCCCTTCTTTATTGGAAGGGTAAAATTCAAATTTTAAATTTTTTTTGAAAGACAATTTTAACTTTACACTTCTAGGAAGGGATAGAACCCTTTGGAAGGGTTGTGAAGGGTTCAATTTTGAACGCTGCCTCCAACTTGCATTCAATTAGTGGTTGGTGCACTGGATTTTAGAGTTTTATAGGGATGTAGAATTACAGTAAGTTTATTATTATGAGTCCATTCTTTAAAATCAACATTTATCTATTGGGATTGATGTAGAAAATGAAAAAAACATGAAAAAAATTGAAGAAAATACCTCACAAAGGGAAGGTTAATCCAAAGGTGGTGATGGAGGGCTCAAGCACACCCAAAATCGCGCATTGAGAGTCGAGGTTTCGCCTTCGTTCATCCAATAGCCGCGCCGATAATGAGAAAATTACGGCCTCGGCCGGTTTAAAATAAAAAACAGGTTTTAAGAATAGCGTGCGCATTTTTGTTTACTAGCCTAGTTGGCATGACCATTGCCAGCCTTGGGACTAGGCTTGACAGGTTCTGTGTTGCTTGGGTTGATTTATTTTTTTTGGATGAAGAGTGAATGACTTCACTCCACCATTGCATCTAAAGGGTCCATCATATTCTTGCACACACCCTTAAGGGTATCGGTTAAAAAGGTATCTCATGCATATTGCATAGTAATGCAAGACTCTCATTCATTATCATGTACTTAATTATCGTTGACATCTTCAAGCTTTCAAATCCAAAAGTGAGGGCAGGGAATATTCAACTTTGCTTAGTAAACCTTGTTTAAAACTTTTACTTGACCATTCAATAGTTGCTGAAATTGACTTTGTTGAGATCATAACGTAGGTTTATAAATTAAAACCATATGTGTTAGCAATACAGATAGAGATAAAAAAGATAAGAACAACATAGGTGCTAATTAGGGATTAAACAAGAAACTAGGTTTTCAGTGAGTATGTAGATTCAATTAAATCACCACTCGAAGTAGATTAAATCCTCGACGAATAACTAGTAGGTTAATATGCATATGTCTAATGTGTTTTAGGATTCGATACATTCCCTTTTAGTAGTTTATGCACATTCTAGTATGCTTACCCTTTTTATTCCTATACCCTACCTATGATTAAGAATATAGGTAAGAAAGGTAAGAGCTTATCCATATTCTTTTATTACAACGACCACATCCTAGTTTCGTACCTTATTATAGTCTAAATACATAATAAAGTTATTCTCCTTCTATTGGAATGGAAGATAAATCCCATTCTTATGATCTCACTTATTGAATCCACATTAGTAAAACCATTCAAACAATAGAAATACACTTCAATTTTCCTAATACCACAATTCATTTTCCATGCTTGAAATTCTAGATATATACTCTGCTTCAAAAGTATCAACTATTTGTACAACTAATTTAATCTGTTGGAAAATGAAAGAAGAGTGTTTCTTATTCTTGCTAAAGTTCAATATGATCTCCACAAGCCTGTTGATCGTTATGTAAGGATATAAGTGCTCATTGTTTTTGCTTGTTACCTTTAGATGTGCTCATTGATCCTAGAAGATTATCTAGAGGATTATATAAATACAGTAACCATGTTTCACTAAATTTGTGTACTAGATGTATTAATCTACCTTACACAAATGATATTATAGTTTTTCAATATTAGAAAGGTGTTCACCCCCCTACCTACCAATCCATTGACATTCCAACATTTTCAAATGGAGATTCAAATGAGAAAATCATGTTTGTAATACAAAGTGATGGTTATAATATTGGAAATGGGTGTTATCGTGTGAGTAGTAAGCATTCAATGAAAAAACCAAGTGACATCGATGGATGATTGAATCATGTCAAGCTAAGAGTACTTGCAAAGCGCTAAGAATGGAGAACACATATCTAGCTATAAAGGATCATGTGAGACATATACAATGGGTTAGGAAAGACTAATAAGATATCTATATAATACTCATTTTATTGCATGTAATATTTATGTATTACAGATATTTTGTTTAGTTAACTTATAATTTTTTTTGTGTTCTCTAGATATGAGCATGTAGGTTGTTGATGAGTGATTTAAAGCATGTTTGTCTTTGGAAATAAAACTTGGATTCTAAGCATGGTTGTATTCATATATTTTTTTTTCTTCTTAGAATTACAAATGATGCAATCTTAGTGTTTGAATATTGATCCTTTACCCAATTCTTAAAGGGTTCTAGCTCAATGGAATAGAACTTTCCTTACAAACAAGAGGTTGGTGGTTCAATTCCTTCGTTCCCTAATGATATTGCAATATTGATGTTTTTAATAAACATATATTTTATTAAGATTTATTATGGCTATAGGGGGGGTTTCAAACCATTATTGTATGTTTCTCAGGACGAGGCTTCTAAACCACCTTCATATGTCACTACGAGGGGGGTTCAAAACCCCCGTGTAGGTTTATATGAGGGGGGTTCATAACCACCCCGAAACACTTGTAACATGGAGTTTTAGGGGGTTTTTTAACCGCCCCTGTAGGTGTCTACAAGAGGGGTTTTGAAATGCCTTCATAGATACCTACGAGGAGGGTCTATAACTACCCCAAAAGGTTTGTAATAAGGACTTTTAGGGGGGGGTTTGAACCGCCCCCAAAAGTCACTTTTAGCATCAGTTTTGATCTCTTCCAGAATAGTCCTTAAAAGTCCAAACTTTTAGTGTTGGTGCTATTGGGGGTAGATTTGTTAAGACCGCCTCCAAAGGTTTGTAAGATGGAGTTTAAGGGGGATTTGCAACCAACCCTGTAGGTGCCTAAGAGGGGGTTTTGTAACCTTCCTCATATGTACCTATGAGGGGAGTTTGTAACAGCCCCCAAAGGTTTGTAATAAGTACTTTTAGGGGGGGGGGGTTTGGAACCCCCCCATAGGTGTCTATGAGGGGGGTTTAGAATCGCCCTTAAAATTCACTTTTGGGGGGTTTAGAACCACCCCAAAAATTCACTTTTAGGGCTGGTTTTGTTCTCTTCCAAAACCGCCCCTAAAAGGCCAAACTTTTCATGTTGGTTCTGTTAGGGGTAATTTTGTAAAGGCTGCCTCCAAAGCCAAAACCTCCCCCAAAAGTGACTTTTGGAGGAAGAAGACAACCACCACGAAAATTCAAATTTGTTGTTGTGGTTGTTCAGCCTCAGTTAATGTCAAAGATGAAAGGCATGACACATCATTTATGCATGATGAAGTTTTTGATGTAACAAATTAATTATTCATGAAGGAAATTCGCAGTTTGTGTTCAAGGTGTGCACTATTCTCATGTAACCATTCACTTTTTTTTGCATGATTGAGTTTATGTCTTGTTATTAATGTGTTGGGAACATGGCAAGTTTATACAGTTTATCTCTCTTCTCTATTTCTTAGTGTTCTCTCTTATCTAGCACATGGGGTGCTGAAAGCAATCTACTATCTTTGTTGGGTTCTATCATATTATACTCTGAATAATTGTTGGGTTTTTCATGCTCATTATTTTGAGGTTTTTCGTAGGTACATCTTTTGTTATGGATGAATGATTTGAGTGATTCAATGTTTCATTGTTTAGTATGTATGCAATTATATTTTAAAGTTCAAATATATTTATATTTAGTCAGACATCAACACATAAAAGAATAAGTGTTTAAAGACACATTATGCACTTTATTACTTTCTTACACCTCACCTTCTTCGTCATCAAACATCTTTACATTTTCAATATTTACTCTTTTTTTTAAGTAACCTTTTTTATAGTACTTATACATTAAACATACTAATTACATTTCAAAGGATTAATTCCATACAAAAGATATACATAGTGATGATCATGTAGAAGAAACCTAAATACATCTTAGAATCCATCTTAATTGTCCATCTATCATGTGTTAAGAAGGATCAAATCATTTAAGGTGCAATTTTATATTTGTATTTCAAAATAAATAAAAAATTAATATAAATCTAAATTAATTAAAATAAATACTTAAAAACACTTTAACACATGAATCCTCTAGATGCCCCCACAACACCCTGGTGTGATTTGAACTCTAACCTTTACAACATATCAAGCAAATCACCAATAAAACATACCCGTGCAAGTAATTAAAATAAATACTTAAAAATACTATAATACATTAATTATAATAATAACATAAACTATAATTCATAAATTGGCATTTATGGTTTTCTTTTTCTCACTTTACATTTGTTTCACAATGAAAATTCTACATGTTACGAAGCCCAAAACCACTTAGTGACATTACTCACTGATTTTTGGTGGTAAGGATAGCTTTAATTAGGATTTTCATATAAAAACTAGCAAATCACCAATAAACCATACCCGTGCAAGTAATTAAAATAAATACTTAAAAATACTATAATACATTAATTATAATAATAACATAAACTATAATTCATAAATTGGCATTTATGGTTTTCTTTTTCTCACTTTACATTTGTTTCACAATGAAAATTCTACATGTTACGAAGCCCAAAACCACTTAGTGACATTACTCACTGATTTTTCGTGGTAAGGATAGCTTTAAGTAGGATTTCATATAAAAATATATATTTATATTAACACATTTAATTTGATGGTTAAATGTGTTTAGTCACGATGTACCTTTTGTATATCTACGTGTAAAATGCTAGCCGTTAAACGCTATGTTACGATTTGAATTTACGGTACTAAGGCGCTGGGCTAAAGGCTTCAGTTAAATGGTATGATTAGAATAGTTTAAGGTACCTAGGCACTGGGCTAAGCTTTATTAAATGTTCAATGACTCCGAATTGATATTACTTTCTAAAGAACTGCTCCTCTGTGTTCTTTATTCTTGGGTTTTAAATTTGTAGGGTCATTCGTTTGAAGGGACTTGAAACCATGTTGCGTGTGATACAATTTCTGTGCCCTTGTTTCAGCCTATGTGATGACTATCCGAAGCCTTTGGTGGAGAGGGTCTTTGAAATTGGGGAGGTGATTGGATAAGGACGGTTGGGAGTAGTGCACAAGTGCATTCACAGGAGAACCCGAGAAGAACTCGCCTGTAAAATTATGCCCATTACGAATAGTGCATATAATGAGATAAATATGCTCGAAAACTATTTATACGGAGGATCCCCAGGAATCTTGAGTATCATAGCCCACTGCTCCCTTGAACAAGACAAATTGTCAAAGAATGTCTACATGTTTTCAGAGCTCTGTGATGGAGGAGATCTGCAGCATTTACTCGACGAGCATGGCATTGCTACTCTTTCTCAGAGACGTCAGACAGCCAGAATAATTCAATCTCTTGTCCAATCCATTCAATTCTGCCATTCGCGGCAAATCATTCACAGAGATGTAAAGCCATCGAGTATTTTTATAGTTGACTCCTCATCACGGGATTTCAAACTTGGTAATTTCGATAAAGCGATTTGGAAAGGTATGTTGCAGAAATATTGTTCAAGATTCATTTGTCAATTGCTCTATGCCGTAGTATATTAACGGATTCTTTATTTTTATAGGTAATCTGAATGTAGTAATCGCCGAGAACGTGGGGACATTGGGATATTCTGCTCCAGAGATGCTGAGCGGAAATGGGTACTCGTACGAGGTTGATATATGGAGCGCGGGAGTTGTGTTGTATGTTCTTCTCTGTGGGAAGAAGCCTTTTGATATACTGGAGAATGAAGACGCCAAGAGCATGTATCACAAAATACAGAATACAGAGCCAGATCTTAGTAGCGGTGTATGGTGCTCAGTTTCCAATTCTGCAAAGGAACTCGTTCTTGGAATGTTGCACAAAGACTGCACACATCGATTTTCTTGCGATCAAATCTTGAGTGAGTTGTAGTTTTTCTTGGATTTTGTTGACATGCAAACTTTATTTATGGCTAGAGTTAGGGTTTTCTAACTTTAGGGTTGGGGAAAAGTTGTATGTATAATGTATTTAATTTCCAAGAGTGAATCTGAATACAATCTCAATATAATGATGGAACTATAGGAGCACTGTGAATTTGAAATGGGTAGAGAACTAAATTGGTATTAGAACGTGGAGATGCAGGTCATCGCTGGGTTCTTGCCTTTGCAGAGATGAACTTTTTTGCCTTTGCAGAGATGAACTTGAGGCGGAGAAGGTGTCCACGTGGGAGGTTGTCGCTGGCCACATCTGATGAGTAGACCCTTTACAAGTTAATACAGAGCAGACAGAAAGCCATGAAGTAATAGCAATTTGCTTACATCAGGTCACATGTTAAAATCTATTTATGAGACGGTGCACTCAAATTCTAATCTGAACGATATGTTGTTCTTTAAATCGCATTTCTGATAATTTGGATGGATTTAGAAGTTACGATTTATATCGCATGACTCTAATTTTGAAATGATTATCTTGATCTATTTTTTCCAAATTTAATCGAAATAAATTACGAGTAAAATTCTATAATTAAAGTTCTAAATTATACGTAAATTTATAGCTTCTCGTTAAATTCTGATCAATTTTTCAAAGAAAAAGAAATTGTGCACCATTTAGTTAATTCTGGTTGTCATTATCAAATATGTAAAGTTTTTTACAAAGACGGTGCCCCTGCAACGAATTAATTAAATGGTTCTTATTCTTCTCAATTTCAATTTAAGGTAACAAATATGGATAATTTGGAAATCAAGATTGTTTGAGACTATCATGTTTAATGAAATGTTCAAATAAATTTATAGGATTTTTAGTGGGGAGATCTGTAGATGTGTTTGGAGATTTTTATACGATTTAGATCTTAGATTAGAAGATTAGGGACCAATATATCCACTCTGGACATGCTGTAAATTCCACCTTCATTACTAAGTTTTCTTGGCCTAACAATGCAACGAATTCATGATATGTATTTCGTATGAGATTCTTCAACGCGGACTATATCTAAATTAAAAAAAACAGACATTTTAATTGCTGCAACATCCACTCACACAAAGCATGGATTCTTATTTCTCACGAATATAACGATTACATGACAGACCCTTCTGCTATTCAGTGTAGAGGCTCACAATACTTATGCAAGCTACGTAATATATACTTCATAAAATAAGTTACATATATATAGAAAGAACTGCTGCGGGTTATGCTAGTTACATAATTAACTTCTGATAAACAAACAAAACTTTGTGTTAGTTGTCAATATTAACAATATCCACCTTTGAAACAAAATTTTCTAATACTTTACCCATGGCTGTTCATTACCACCCTTTCAAGACAAGAGAAGCTACACACCATTGTAGCTTCTCTAATAACACTGGTTTTGTAAACTTGCCTACACAATTTTCTTGAGTATGAACCTTTTCACCTTCACTAATGACTTGTGTTAAAAAATGAGACTTTATATCAATATGTTTACTCTTACTATGGTAAGCTCGATTTGTAGCCAAATGTATAGTATTTTGACTGTCACAGAAAACGGGCACGTTATTCTGCTTCCTCACAATTTCACCAAAAGACCTTTTAGCCAAATCGCCTCTTTGCAAACATGTTAGACAACGATCTATTCTGCCTCTGTAGTGGAAAAAGCAACTATTTAGTGAAGCTTCGACATCCAACTTATAGCTCCAACTACAAGAGAAAGGAAATAACCTGAAGTAGATTTCATTTTCTCCAAATCACCTGCAAAATATGAATCAGCATAACCACATACAAAACCACTCTTATTGTTAAAAGTAATGCAATTGTCACTTGTTCCTCTAAGCATTAGAGGAAATTTGGGCTCTAAAATGGGCCTTATAAGAAAACGTGCCAAAATAAGTTTTTGTGAGTTGGAATTCAAGAACCAATAGGATTTCAATAAAATAAGTCAACCATAATGGTTGAATTGGCATATTTGTCATTAAAAAAAACTACTTTTTTTGTTCGTATTTTTGACATATCTCATTGTGTTTTTACTCAAATTTCGATCGGGAGAGCTCGTTGGATGCAGAATTTGATTCTGCATCCAACGAGTACCCACACTAAATACTTTTGATGGACCCTGCTACCCCAAAAACAAGAAATACCTGAAAAAACGTGATGATGATATCATCATCACATTTTTTCAGGTATTTCTTGTTTTTGGGGTAGCGGGGTCCCTCAAAAGTATTCAGTATGGGTGCTCGTTGGATGCGGAATCAAATTTCGCATCCAACGAGCTCTCCCGATCGAAATTTGAGTAAAAGAACAGGGAGATATGTCGAAAATACGAACACAAAAAGTAGTTTTTTTCTTTCTTTCTCCAAAATTAATCAATATTATTTTATTATTTTAACTATTATTTTATTATTTTCCTTAGGAGGCCCATTTTAGACCCCAAAATTCCTCTAATGGTACTGAAGCACCCATTTCACTGAATTCCAATGTTCTTTTCCTAGATTTGTTGTGTACACGTCATGTATGTACTAACAACACCTACTGCATGTGAAATATGAGGTCTAGTACTTACCATTGCATACATCAAACTTCCTATTGCATTGGCATATGGAATCTAAGACATATAATCCTTTTCTTCGTCAGTATTAGGACATAAACCTAAAGAAAGATTAAAATGGGAAGCAAAAGGTACATTCATGAGTTTTTCATTGTTCATAATGTTATGCCACCAAGTCCCAGAAACAACATAAAAAGAGTAGAAATAGACAATAAGAGAGTAATCCACGCCTTAACAATGAAGAATAGAGATAAATATCAATCCTCTTCGAGGGAGGAACCTCCTTACACAAAGTACTAAGTACACATGACAAGGTAATATGCAATGATTACTAAAATAAGAATACCTCCTTCATATACATAGGAGACAAATTTTTATAATAACAACTAATAGACCCAAGCCAACATAAATAATATGTAATGCACCACAATATAGGGGGTAATGGGCCACACTATATGGGGCAATGTGCTATCATCAAGGGATTAACATGTCGCCCCCCCCTCCCCCTTCAAAAAGTGTTGTCCTCAACGGTGAAGTAGTTATGGATTCTGATGTATAAAGAAATCATCTTCCCATGTTGAGTCTTCTGTGGGTAAGTTCCTCCATTTAATGAGATACTCTAGAATTGATCGATTTTGAAGATGTCTAGTTCTTATTTCAGTAATTTTTTTAGGTTCCAAGATGATTTTTTCTTTCCCATGAAATTGTGGTAATATCATTTGAATTGGTAGCTTGTCATTGATTACCTTCTTTAAACCGAAAACATGGCAAACTGGATGGACTCGTGAAGATGCAGGTAGTTCCAATTTGTAGGCCATACTACCAATCTTTTGTAACACCTTGTAGGGACGCTAGTATTTAGGTGATAATTTATTATCCTTCTTGGTATTCTTCAGGGACATTTGTTTGTATGGTTGTATCCTTAAAAACAACCAATCCCAAACATTAAAGATTCGTTCACTACGGTGTTGATCTGCTTGTTGTTTCATTCGATTTTGTGCTAGATTCAGGTTGTCCTTTAAGAGTTGAAGAACTTGTTGTTGATGCTTCGTGTGGTCTTCCATTGTTTGAACCTTAGAGGAGTCTCTAGTGAATATGTGATGGATGGTCGATGATAGCCATAAAGTTCCATAAATGGGGTCATTTTTTATGATGTATGGAAGGAAGTGTTATACTATAATTCTACCAAGAGTAACCACTTGACTGATTGTGTTTGTTTATCAGTTTCAAAACATCGAAGATACCCTTCCAAACATTTGTTTACGATCTCTGTTTTTCCATCATATTGAGGATGATAAGATGAGCTATGAGCCAATTGAGTACCCATACAAGAAAATAATTTGGTCCAAAAATTTCTAGTGGAAATGGGATCCGTGTCACTTACTATAATATTTGTAGTTGGCATGTAGTTTTTGGACTGTCTCCATAAAAGAATTGGTGACCATGATTTCCTTAAAGTGGTGACATAGTGCACAGAAATGTGCATATTTAGTAAGTCTATCAACAACCACCATGAAGACACTCTTTCCTTCAAACTTTGCTAAACCTGTGATAAAATCCATCGAGACATCTATCCATATTTGGATTTGAATGGAAAGTGTTGTAAGAGATGAGAGATATTAATTGTTTGTGACTTTATTTTGTTGGAAATACAAACATTCTGTCACAAATATTTGAATATTAGTTTTAAGACCATCCCAAAAAAAATCTTTCTTCACCGTGTGGTAGCCTTTTAAGAAACATGAATTCCCTCCTATAGGTGATGAGTGGAATTCAAAAATTACCTTTCGCTTGAGCTATGAAATATTACCAAGAATTAAGCAATCCTTGTACCATAGAAAGTCATCTTTCCCCCTAAATGTATTAGAGGCACTCGGACCTTCCTGCCGCTTTTGAATAAATGTCCATATATCTTCATCATTTTTCCATTTGTCTGTTGCTTTGGCTATGCAATATGGTTGGATGACCGAGAAAACATAGAGTAATGCTTTAACCTCCTCATGTTTCCTAGAGAGTGCATCCATGACAACATTTTTCTTCCCCTTTTTGTAGATGATTTCAAAGTCATATCCCAACATCTTTGTCACCCATTTGTGTTGCTCTTCAGAAGATAGCCTTTGTTCCAAGAAGTATTTAAGGCCATCAAGATAAGTTTTAACCTTAAAATGTCTCCCTATAAAGTAGGGGCTCCATTTCTTCAAGGCATGCAATATCACCAACATTTCCTTCTCATAAATGGGATTTTTAAAGTTCTTTCCCTTGATTGGATGACTTGTGAAGGAAAGAGGGTGTCCCTCTTGCATTAAAGTACAACTCCAATTCCATTTATTGAAGCATCACATTCCACAATAAAGGTATTTGTGAAGTCTCGAATCGCCAAAACATGATCTTTACACATGGCCTCTTTGATTTGTTGAAAAGATTGAGTTGCGTTTGGAGTCCAAGAAAATACATATTTCTTCAATAATGATGTTAGAGGAGTTGTTATTCTTCCATAGTTCCAAACAAACTTGCGGTAGTACCCTGTCAGACCTAAGAATCCTCGAAGATTCTTCAGGGTTTTGGGAATCAACAAGTCCATCATGGATTTAGTTTTGTTAGGGTTTAACTTGACACCTTCATGAGATACAGTATGACCCAACTACTCTACCTCCTTTATCCCAAATAAACATTTTGAGGGTTTTTCATACAATTCTTTCTCCTTTAGTAGTTGTATTACCCTCTCAACATGTTGAGCATGTTCTTCCTAAGACTTTCTATAAATTAGTATATCATCAAAGAATACCAACACAAAT
Organism: Pseudotsuga menziesii; assembly: GCA_001517045.1. Taxonomy (NCBI): domain Eukaryota; kingdom Viridiplantae; phylum Streptophyta; class Pinopsida; order Pinales; family Pinaceae; genus Pseudotsuga; species Pseudotsuga menziesii. The sequence continues at coordinate 73,678 of LPNX010306033.1, forward strand.
TTTCTAAGGAAATGATTGAAAATAGAATTCATTAAACCTTGAAATGTGGAATGCACATTTGTGAGACCAAATGGCATGACAAAAAATGCATAGTTACCTTCATGAGTTTTGAATGTTGTTTTGGGGATGTATTCATCAATGACATGGATGGGAAACTTATCTTTAATGGTGATCTTGTTAAGCTCTCTATAATCAGGACACACACGCAATTATCCATCTAGCTTGGGTACCATTACCACTGGTGCAGAGTAAGAACTTTGGATATGCTTAATTATGTGAGCCTCTAACATCTCAGCAACCATACACTCAATTTCAATTTCGATAAGGTCTGGTGTTAAGAGGAACAATGTCTAGAATTAAGTGGATAGCATTATCAAATTCTCGAATAGGTGGAATACCTTTGGGAATATCTTCAAATACCTTGGAATTCTTATTAATGACCCTTTGGATATCTGAGATAGGGAACTTTGAGGTTTGAACATCTAATGAGCATAATAGTGCAACTACACCTTGATGTCCCATTTTAACAACTTTGTCATACCATTGAGATTATCACCTTGCTTGGTTTTCTTGTGATACCATTTAAATCATATTCTTTTCCTTCCCACGAAAATTTCATGAAAAGTTTTTGAAAATTCAAAGCCACTGTTCCCAACGGTTGTAACCATTGGACACCTAATACAACAATAGCACCACCCATTGCCATATCAATCATTGTACTAGTCAATACATATTCCCCCATAGACATATTGCTATTATGGACTTTCCCTAGGAAATTTATAGTTCCTCCATCTGCAATCATTACTTGAAACTTATGTGTTGGATATACAAAGCAATTAAGAACTTTGTCTAATTTACAATGAATAAAATTATGAGTACTACCAGAATCAATCAACACTATTACCTTTTTTCTTTTTAATGTATCCCTCGATCTTGAGAGTTTGAGGAGTGTTAATTCCAACCAATGCATGACAATATATGGTGGGAGTAATCTCTTATGAACTATTCTCTTCTATTTCTTCTGAAGTTGCCTCTTCTTCAGATGCTTCCTCTTCTTTTGGTTCTTCCTCTTCACAATCTAGGTAGAATAATTTATTCTCATTACACTTATGTTCCTTACTATACTTGTTGTTACAATTAAAGCATAATCCTTTTTCTCTTCTTTCATCTAGTTTTTGGGGTGTCAACCTTTGTGGTGATTTAGAAGAGGGGACATTATTTTCTCTGTGTGTTGGAGAAATCCTTTCTAGTAGTCATTCCCATATTTTTACTTTCAACCTTCCTTTACATCATGAAAACCTTCTCTAGGGATGACGGTTCAAAGAGACACACCTCATGTTAAATGTTATCTTTCAAGGTTCCAATAAAGAGATATAACAAATTATCTTTTGAACTAATATTCACTCTAAGACTTAGCTGCTGAAATTGCTTGATGTGCTCTGTAACTGGACCTTTTTTTCTTGAGATTTACCAATGGGATAAAGAAGGTATTTCTATTTATATCCCCATAATGCTCAATCAATTTTTATATGAATATAGAACAAGAGATAATATAGTATTTTTTATGGTCATAAAGCCATTGGTACCATACAAATTGATCATGTTGTAAATATAAGGATGCAATAGTTACCTTTTGCAAAGTGGTTACTTGGCGTAGATCAAATAATTGCTCCATCTAAAAAATCCATAAGATTGGATCCTTTCCATCAAAATTTCTCATGTTAATTTTAGGGATAAAGTAGGTCATTGGACCTTAATTGAAACCATGATGTTGTAGTGAATCATCAAATTTTGGGTACTCCAAATTCTTTCTCTCCAATTTTTTTTCAATTTCTCCAAACGTGACTGGAATAAGTCCTATTTTCCCTTCTTATCCTCTACATGAGGAATGAATCTATGTTGTATATCCTTCACTAATTCCTTAAGTCTTGAAGATATTCTTTACTAGCCATCCTTTTGAGATTCTCTTTACTAGCCATTCTTTTGAGATCCTCTTTACTAGCCATCTTAATTTCCAATTTAACAAAGTCAACAATTTTCACATTTCCTTTAATCCTATCTTCCAACTTGGACACTCTAAAAGATATGTATTCCATTTCATCATATGTAGGGGATGAATCTTCTGGGGGTTTGAGTGGAGTGTGATTCTTTCCACTTCCTTTTGGTGTAATTTTGAACAATAAATATATGTCACACCCTAGGGTTTACTACAAATAGATCCTTCCAGTCAAAGCTATTCAAATGAAAAATTACGTACCTTTTTCAAACCCTGATTAGAATAAATCTTTTGGGACAACTTGTAACTAAGGTAAAATTTGAGTTACGAATCCTCTAGGTATGAAACTTTGGCCTGTGGTACCCTGATGTGTCCTTTTTCCAATTCCATGTGCCTGACATAATTTGGATGTTCCAACAAAAATTTATTGCAAATCTCCCAAATATTCTTATTTTTAGCCTATCCAGAAGAGAGAACTTGTACTATATGCCATGTGTCCAATATTTCATTTATGTAGCTAAAATTTGTACTACCATTTTCCATCTTCTTTTGGATGAAACTAGTCTTGCTCAATTTGGATCTCGGATGCCTCAGATATGACCTTTTCCATAGAAAACCTATTTTATACTAGGTTTTGGACTAGTAAAATACCGTAGATTCCTCCGCACTTATCTCTGAAACTGTAAGGGATATGGATATAAATTTCATACCAGAGATAATTCGGCATGTTCCAGAACTCGGTTTTTAACCTTGATATCTGAATCCTTGTAGAAAAACATTGTAGAGAAAATGCTAAGATGACTTGTTTTGCAGAAGCCAATCCCAAAAAAAGAGCTCCGATACCAAATGTTGTGCCACCAAGTCCCAGAAATAGCATAAAAAAAGAATAAATAGACAATAAGAGAGTAATACATGACTTCAAAATTAAGAATAGAGATAAATATCAATCCTCTTTGAGCGAGGAACCCCCCTTAAACAATGTACTACGTACACGAGACAAGATAAGATACAATGATGACTAAAATGAGAATATCACCTTCCTATATATAGGAGACAAATATGTACAATAACAACTAATATACCCACTAATATACCCAAGCCGACATAAGTAATATTTAATGCACCATAATATAGGGGGTAATGGGCCACAATATATGGGGTAATGTGCTATCATGAAGGGCTTAACACATCCTGAATATTACAAGTATTCTTTCAACATACTTTTCCTGTGAAAAACTAAGCTTACCATTTCTTCTATCTCTGTGTATTTAAATTCCCAAGGTTTGTTTTGCAGCTCCCTGATCCTTCATATCAAAACTCTTGGCCATTTGAGCCTTCAACTTGTTAATCTCATCCATGCTTTTACTCAAAATAAGCATATCATCAACATATAATACTAACATAATGAATATTCCATTCAAAATTTGAAATATAAACAATGATCATATCACTTCTAGTATAATTCTGGCTCGCCATGAAAGAATAAAACTTCACCATTTCTTTTGTCTCTGTGTATTTTAATGCCAAATATTTGTTTTGTAGCTCCAAAATCCTTCATATCAAAATTCCTATCCATATAATCCTTCAACTTGTTAATATCCTCCATGTTTTTACGCAAAATAAGCATATCATCAACATATAATACTAAGATAATGAATATGTCATTCAACATTTTGAAATATAAACAATAATAATATTCACCTCTAGTATAATTCTGACTCACCATGAAAATAAAACTTCTTTTACCATTTCATGGGTGATTGTTTCAGGAGATACAATGATTTTTGGAACTTGTAAACTAATCCTCTTTTGCGATGTTGCACAAAACCATCTGGTTGTTCCATAAAAATATCCTCGATGAAATATCCATGCAAATTTTTTATTTTAACATCTAATTTCTCTAACTCCAAGTCAAGCAAAACAACTAGTGCTAACACAATATGAATAGATATAGGTTTAACAACTGGCAAAAAGACCTCATGATATTCAAGGTTTAACAACTAGCAAAAATACCTCATGATAGTCAATACCTTCCATATGAGAATACCCTTTTGTGACCAACCTAGCTTTGTATCTTTCAATCTTATCATCAACGTCTTTCTTCAATTTGAAAACCCATTTACACCCAACACATTTTCTACCTTTGTGGTGTTCAACCAATTCCCAATTTTTGTTTATGTGCGAAAAATCCATTTCTTCTTTAATTGCCATCTTCCATTTAGTATTTTCATCAAAATCAACGACTTCATTATAACACAACGGTTCTCCATCTTCAGTGAATAAGGAAACATAAGAAACAAAATCTTTATACCTCTTAGGAGGATTCTTCTCTCGTGTAGATCATCTTGGTGTAGATTGTGGAATTTCCACACTTTCCCAAACCTCTTCATAATCTTATATGACTTCACTATCACCAAAAAAATCTTCTTGCTTCCTTAAGTCATGAGAATATTAGGTCTCTAATTGAACTAGTCTTGATAGTACCTATTCCTGTTCCTCAAAAACTTTTACATTTTCTAATTTAGTTAGAGAATATTCATAAAAAAATACATCTCTGCTAATTTTGTGGGTGGTAGGATCCCACAACCTATATCCTTTTAACATGTCATCATAAACAACAAAGACACATTTCTTTGACCTAGCATCTAACTTAGAACATTGATTGTTAGGAGTAAGTGCATAAGCTTCACAACCAAAGAATTTTAAATTCGAATAATCACAAGGATGAACAATCCATACCTGTTCTAGAAGTTTACAATTTATTGTCATTGATGGCGACCGATTTATTTGATAACTAGCAGTGGAAACTGTTTCTTCCCACAAATATTGCCCTAGATTATCATTATTGATCATGGTTCTTGGTCTTTCTAGAAGAGTCCTATTAATGTGTTATGTGATGCCATTCTGTAGAGGAGTGTATACATTTTTTTTATGTCCTACAATCCCTTTTTCGTTGCAATATTTATTAAATTCTAAAGAACTAAACTAACCTCTGTTATACATCCTTAAACATTTGATTGTCCATTCAGTTCTTTTTCCCACCATAACTCTAAATTGTTTAGGCATGTTAAACACATCATCTTTCCTTTTTAAGACATAGACCCAAACTTTTCTTGAAAAATCATCTATAAACAATACAAAATATGTTTCTCCTCCATACGAAATAGTAGGGGATGGACCCCACAAATGAAAACGAATGTAATCGAGAACACCTTTACTAACATGACTACCTGCTTTGAATTTTTGTCTACACTCTTTTCCAAATATACAATGTTTGCAAAACATCAAATTCAGAGATTTCATTGGAAGTGATTTTTTATTTATAAATACTTGTAGCAGTTTCTCAGACATATGACCAAGCTGCTGATGTAACACCGCGGTTTTGACCCCATTTGAATTAAATTATATATGATGTAAATATTGTATTTAATCATGGTGTGGAGCTAAATGCCAAAGCCCCGCCATTGATTGAATTGTTTATGTTTCGGCGATTAAAATCAATGGCGATGGTATTTGATGCTATCCAGGTACATTATAATTTTGGACATCATGTAAATATCCAATTTAATTAAAATACCCACAACCAACTATGTCAATGCTACATTAAAGAGATGGGGGCATGATTTCCTAAGGATAGGGGGGGAATTTGCGAACCTTCGAGCCAATGGGGAAAAGCCAAATGTCAAAGGGAAAACCCATCAAACTGTCAACTACCCATTTTTTCTTTTGTTCCAATGATTTATTTCTGCCAAAAATTGGTTGAGTTAGTTAATGCATGGGGATGGGAAGAGTATGGGAGTCAACAAATTCGAATTTGGGAAAGCCACCCTTTTTTTAGGAATTTTTTTTTGACTTATGGGGCAATTTATTGCCCAGAAATGCTTCCCAACCCATAATGCATTCACATCGTCCATTCCTCACATAGTGGGAAGCTTGCAGAGCTCTCTCCTTCGCGTTTGTGACTGTTGTGTGTTTTCTTCACGTTTTGGGTCAGTTTTCTTCATTTTCCCCATGACTGGGAAATTGTTTTTGTAATGCTCATTGGTTGGGTTGCCTCCCTCATGATTTGCTGCATTTCCTCATTGTTTTCCAAGATGGAAACCCATTTTTGGTAATGCCCAGTGAATTGGAGAAGAGACCACGATTTTTGGGTGTTTGTTGAGGTCATTTTTTCCCACGTGAAGCCAACGAATGTTTTTTGAAATCAATTTTGGGTTCCTAGGGTTGTTTTACCCATTCACCATTATCGAATTAGTTTTCCAGGACGTTTTGTCCATGCTCATAACTTGTTTCTTGCTGTGGGTGCATCTTTTGTTTTGGTCTGAACTGGTTTGGAGTGGAATTGGGTTTGAACTAGCTTGATAAACCTAGTGTAAAAAGGAACCTCACAGAAAGATATAGAGAGGTTGGTTTTCTTCTTTGCACACCCTGAAGAGCACTGGAATGGAAGGTATAGCCCGAGGGACTGTGTATCAGAGAAGGGGATGCTTCCTTATGTTGGTTGTGTAGATATTTTAGAATCCAAGCTAGATCTTGTGTAAGTGTCCATAGCTCTATGGTTGAGCTCACTATCTTAGCAGTTCAAGCTTTCCACCTTCTTAGCAGCCTGATAAACATGAATGTAGTTTTGGCTTGGATGAATTTTGATATATCTTTGGCTATGTGTGAGCATACTAGTGTTACCTTATTCCTTGTGGGAATCATGCCCAGATTGGGGGTAGCAATGGTGCTTAGAGGTTGATGAGCACACTAGCCTATGGCTGGGTGGAACGTTGTAGCAACATAACTGGCTTTGGGATAAGATTCTTTCAGGATAAGTATTCGTGTGTATTTTATCTCTACAACGGTATTTTTTTATGAATTAATATGAACATGTTGAATGCTTGAAATAATGTATTTTCTTCCATTGTAGATTGCATTACGCATCTATAAATGTTTTATGTTCAATGCATTTTCGTTATTTTTATGTTCATGGGGCTAGATTTCCTGGGTCTGATAGAGCAGATCAATGTGTTAGTCATGTCCTCCCTGCTGAGTAGAGGGGTTGGGACATGACAGTTGATTCCATTAATGAGTGGAATTTGTCACCTCTTCAGATACCGATTCCACTTCGTTTACTTAAGTTCTTCCAATAAACTTGTAAATATTTCTTGTATTCAATGCCTTCATGACTACTAAAGAATCCTTGGATACCTTTAGTACACCATTTAGACCTGTAAACTTATGTCCTACCGAATATAGCACTCCTAAAGAAATTAATTGTTTCTTCAATTCGGTTACCACTTCAACAAAAACTTGATTTAGCGTCGAATTTAGCACCGAATTTTAGTGTAATTTTTTTCTCAATTGTGGTGAACAATCTGGCGCTAAACATGGTGCTATTGTACATTTTCGTAAAACGCCGTCTATTGCATCTTTTTTTCTGTCCTTTTTAACATCCATTTTTGTGCCCAATTTTTTTCATCTTTTGTTACACCTTTACTTCCACCCAATTTTGCAACTTATTGCATCTTTTTTTGCGTCCTTTGTTACATCCTTGTTTGCACCCAATTTCCCGATCAGTTTTGCATCCAATGTTGCGTCTTATTTTTCTCGTAGTTTTTCATCGAGTCTTGCACCCAATTTTGCACCATGTTTTGCATAAAATTATGTGTCCAATTCTGCATCTAACATTGCATCTAGGTTTGCATCCAATTTTCAGCCCAATGTTACGTCTAGTTTTGCATCCAATTTTACTTATAATGTTGCATCCCCATTTGCATCTAATTTTGTATCTTGTTTTACGTATTTTTTTGTGTCCATGTTTGTGCCTAATGTTTCATCTTGTTTTACGTCATATTTTGCATCTAGGTTTGCACCTAGTTTTGCATCCCGATTGATGTCTTTTTTTGCATCTATGTTTTAGCCCAATGTTGTACCCAGTGTTGCGCCTAGTGTTGTGCCTAGTTTTGCACCCATGTTTGTATCTAATATTGCATCTAGTTTTGTGTCCAATGTTGCATCCCATCTTGCATTCAATATTAAGTCTAGTTTTACATCCAATGTTTTGTCCCATCTTGCATCCAATATTGTGTCTCATTTTAAGTTTTTGTTTGCACCAAGTGTTCCTTCCATTCTCGCACCTGGTGTTACACCTAGTTTTATGTCGATCGATACACCATATTTTGTGCTCAATTTAATGTCCAATTTTACGTCTAGTTAGGAGTCCATTTTTGCATCTACTGTTGTGTCTAGGTTTGGACCTAGTATTTCATCTAGTTTTGAGTCATTAATTGTGTCTGGTGTTGAGTATATTTTTGCATCCAATTTTGCGTTTAGTATGACATCCATTTTAGTGTCCATATTTGCATCTGACATAAGGTCGGATTTTGCATCCACTTTTGTGTTTACTGTGATGTCCACTTCTACATCTTGTTTTGCATTTAGTGTTGCGTCTAATATTGCATCCATCTTGTACTACTACATTTTTTACCGTTAGAAATACATTCCAATATCATTAGGGCATGGAGGAATCGAATTACCAACCTCCTGCTTGTAATTTAGGCGCTCTTCCATTGAGCTAGCACCCTTTAAGAATTTGGAAGAGGAGAAATATTAACACATCGATTTCATCATTTGTAATTCTAATAAAAGACAATAAGATCCAAAAATATTCATGCTTAAAATCCAATTTATTTTTTCAACCACACTAATAAGCACAAAAATCTACCATGCCGAGGCAACAAAATATCCTAAACAATTACACAATCTATTAAAGTGGTACGCAAAAGAGTATTAGAGAACAACATAATGTATTCATGCATACCTAATAACCTAAAATTGATATGGACAAAGAATCAGGGATGTGTTTAAGAAATAGTTGTAGAAACCAATTGAGGATGTGTGTGTTGCTACATGTTGTTATTCATTGATGAGGTGATTTTGTTCAGCAATGGGATGGTAAGAGAAGAACTCATGAATGGTTACTAAAAGAAGATGTCTACTATGTGCAACATATATAATATAATGAATATTTTAACAATTAACACTAGCAAATTTGATTTATATTATGTGCATTATTTATAATCTAAAAATTAGTAAGATGTCAACAAGGAAAAGGATCATATCAGTTTCCACAATTGATAAGGCCACAAGGAGGTAGATGAAGTTCAGGGGTTTTTCATCTTACTAATGATTGTTCCATCAAGAGATTCTGAAGGGGCATTCCATCACTTCATCAACATAGCTTCATGAATCCTGCGAATTTCAGGAGCAGGGGCGGAGAAGGGGGTGCCTCCATGCAAAATAGCTTCATGAATCCATTTAATAATAGCTAACGAAGAGAATGTGAAATAAGAACTAACAAAAACAACACAAAAGGAAAAGATAATAATGGGATTCAGAGTAAAAATTAGTGAAGAGATATGGAGAAGGAATGAATAAAGGAAACTTTACATAGAAAAGAACAAATGTTTGCTTGAACTATTCAAAATTTCAAAAGGGATTTATCAACAAACAATATCAAATTGAAATTTATCTCAGGCATGTTAATGAACAATTCATGAGTTCCATATTTGTGATGATCAAGACTAATTTAATTTATGGGGTTCTAAATACCAACAGTTTTAATAATGGACAATTCAATTTCTTTCCCATTGGAATTAGATGTGCCAATTTAAATTCAAAGACCATTGTATAAAATTGAACCTTAGAGAACGAAGGGAGGTGGGGGGTTTGGAGATAGTTCAATTTTTTTCACTTAATATTAAATAATACAACATTCGACTTTACATTTGGGGATCACATGGGGTTTAGATAGGGGAGGACTAATCTAGGTCAAAATGAGAGAATTTTATTGTGCAAGTTCATCATCTTGCAGAACTGCAAGAATCTAAAATAGAAAAGTTGTGGGGATGAAAGGACACAAGAAGAAAACCTCCAAAATTGCAAGGTCGTAGACACAACAAAGTGGTCGACACAATTTGATACTTGTTACCCTAAGTTTCCAAAACCAATGTTCCGTAAGTGAACATAATTTTGCAAAAATTAGAATACTTGAAACACAGCTGAAAAAAGCAAAGTTCCACAACAATCCAAAGGCCACAAGACCACACAGTGTAATATAGAAAAGAATCACAACAGTATTTGAATAAAGAATCAATAGGTCATGGACTTTAAAAATACAAGTTCTATGTGTTTTGAGATTCTAACTCAACAACAAAACTGTTGTGTGTGCATGTATGGATGTACGTAAGTGTATGAGTTAGGAGAAAACTTAAAAGCCTTGAAAGTAATGGTCTTCCATATTATAAGCGTCTCTTACAAAATTTATTTGTATTAATCCATGCGAATATGTATGTGTTCTTTATTCTATGCATTTAATCTAATTCTAGATCTGTAGGCAAAGAAAGACAACAAACTATCCAGCATCCATAAGAAACTTCCAACATCCTCTAGATGCACTTTGTATGAGCATGAGAGTTGTAAAAGAAAGGGATCAAAATTTTGTGCAACTCCAGACAGATGATCGTAACATGCCCATTAGAAGGAAACTCATGAACCCCTAACATGGGTAGACATGACAAGAACACTAATAATCTAAATAGAAGTAACAGTAAAATATCTATGACATACCATTGATATTTAACTTCTTTTTTGTACTTCGCCCAAATGCTTTGTTGTGACTCACTCTTAGGGATGACCTCCACAGCAGTCAATATTTCTCCTTCCACTGCCTTCCTTGTAAGAACAAGCTTCTGCACTTTCGACAGCTCTGAAAAATTGACATCAATTTGTTAGATAACACAATATCAAAAAAGTCAAAATGAATTCTATTAAACATTATCATCAGTTGGAAATTTTAGGAAAACGTATTATTGGATAACCATCTGAGTAGTAAAAATGAAAAATATCAAAGTAAAATGTAGTTGTGCTATGCAAACAAAGGCATGTTCTTTAACAAATAATTCCCCAGCTTAGTATGAATAATAATTGTTATCTACAAGTCCAACATGGCTAGACAAGACCAATAATATTCAATTGTAGACATCCAAATAGTGTTGGAATTGTCCATTGGAAGTTTCCTTTGGGTCATTAGTTGAAAATGTATGTATTGTAAGTGGATCCCTCCACATCTATTTAAGGTTATATTGTAGTATAAAAATGAAAACTTATTCAACCTCTCTCCAAAATATCTAGATACATCCAATAGACTAAATAGTGCTACAAAATAAGGATAAACTTAGAGAATATTTCTTAAATCTGCGAAGAAGTACATATAACTCCATCATACCTACCATCTACAAAATCTGTACCTACTACATCTTCAAAATCAACCACTATCTATAGAATAGAGACAACACATTCACATCCCAGCTAGAATAGATCATACCTTAGTCATGGCCTATTAGGAGAGGGTATGCACATTCACAAATAAGGTTTATCAACCCCAGAGGAATGATGCCCAAGTTAACAGTCCAAGAGCAGCCCAGAGAAATGAACACGGTCTACTTTATCAGCAGCAGAATGGAATTATCATGCATTCTTCATGTGCTAACAAATGGAATTCAATTCAAAGGAAATTGTGAAATTATTAGTGATTCCAATATGACTACAACAATAATCTAGTTCAAATGATGGAGAAAACTCATTTCTTAGCTAGATGTAAGGTCCTTGATGGACTTGGAATAATGTTGGTGGTAGCAATTTGAATGAAGATTGAGATAAATCTATCATTAGAGGAAATTTCAATTTAAAATGGGCCTTCTAAAAATAATACAAATTATATGTCATCATGTATTAGCCAATTAAAATACTTTAAAATTCAAACAGGGAGCACCTCTTAAACAATTTTTTAATATAAATTTGGGGATAAGTATCATAAAAAAAAACTACTTTTTTTGTTCGTATTTTCGACATATCACCCTGCGTTTTTACTCAAATTTTGATTGGGATAGCTCATTGGATGCGAAATTGAATTCTACATCCAATGAGTACCCACTTGGCATACTTTTGATGGGCCCCACTATCCCAAAAACAAGAAATACCTAGAAAAAAAATGATGATGACATCATCATTACGTTTTTTCATGTATTTCTTGTTTTTGGGGTAGAGAGGCCCGTCAAAAGTATGCTGAGTGGGTACTCGTTGGATGTGGAATTCAATTCCGCATCCAATGAGCTCTCTCGATCGAAATTTGAGTAAAAGCATAGGGATATATCTCGAAAATATGAACAAAAGATAGTTTTTTCTTTTCTTCCTCCAAAATTAATAAATATTATTTTATTATTTTAACTATTATTTTATTAATTTTCCTTAGGAGGCCCATTTTGAGTTGAAATTTCCTCTAATGGTTGGATTTATTGCTTGAATGTATATTTAATGGGGAGATATAGTTGAGCCATAACCAAATCATGTGATTATGCATTACAATACACAGTATGTGATGTAATTGACCTGGAAACAGAGCATTGTAAACAGAACCGAACCCTTCCATACATAGTACCCACTTATGCACAAGGAGACTTTGACCTCAGCTTTGACAAATTGAATGTCCCATTGCAGAGAGTGCATTGGAATTGGTGATTAGCATTGGTTTTGACTTTCAATAGCTTGAAACCTTACCTAAAGCAATTAATCAATCTAAAACAGAATCCTTGGAATCAACTTTGAAAATAGAGAACCCTGCATTATTCTAAGAGTAGAGACCAAATTTCAATTCTACAGAAAAGCTGTGTTGGTGAGACCTAAGGGCTATAAGTCCATATTTACATATCATGTCTACATTGCTGTTAGTGCTACAAGACTTTCCCATGAAGAAAAAAACATAAAATATGATTCCATGTCTATTTGAGTTCCAGGTGATCATGAACATTTATCGCATACCCAATCATCCCACTAAAAGAAATAGAACACTACCCCATTGTTTGGAATTTTACTTTTACTTTCATCAAACCCTTCCAATTCTCCACAGAAAACCCATCTCTATTGAAGCAATGATCTCTCATAGACATCTACATCAGCGATTAGGTGTCTTCTATCCAAAAATAACATTGGGGGTAGACTGAATTTTATCAAAAACACATCTTATCAAAACGCATCTTATAATCTCTTTACCAAGATTTTGTAAAGATTGCTTCTAATTTCGGGACAAGAAACTTGGTATCTCAGATTCTCAAGTAACCAGAATTTGTTTTTTCTTTGGGGATTCTGGGGTATGCATTGGCTTGTTCCTAGTGAGAGTTCAATTTCACGATCTCTGGTTAAAGTGACGAAAGAAATTTTTACTATTCAAACCACACAAAAAAGTTGTGCAACTATAGCGTGAATAAATAGCCGACAGTTGAGCCACACTCCTAGCTCAAACGCGAAAATTCCCACTATCAGAGGTGTACCTTGGACATTTTTGGTATTTGCTTGACAACAGTATTCTTTACTTTAAGCCTCAAGTGCTTTAGACCATCCATACTTTACTCTATTCACCAAAATTTAAAACTGGTCTTTCCTTGAGCTGCAAATCCCTAGGTGAAATGGCATTTAACACATCTTCCAAACAATCTCAGTGCATATCTACAAGACAATTAAGCATCACTCCACACATTTATAATTTCATTTAATTACTAAGGCATTATTTCTGGTTGAATTAAATGTTAGCTACTTTTCCACATAGAAGAGAAAAAATCGAATCCAGGCATATTAAAGACCACTCACATGACAACAAAATGGGAATATCCACTGCAAGAAGAGGCTTTCAAAATGCAAGTTCATTAATCCAAATATCTAAAAGCAGGCATACACAAACAGAGATACATAGTCATGCAAATAGAATCATGACTCCGTAAGAGAGACAACACCAATAAAATCACTTTCTCTGCATTTGCACATTTATCTTCTGACCTTCACAGAAGTCACAGACCACCCATCCTTTCCCCTTGCAAGGATCACAGAGGATGCCAGCACCCGCTACTTCCTAGAATGTAAATCATGATTCATAAAATAGTTAAAAATCAATAAACTTATATGCATTCCAAATACCAATCAAGAAACAAATTCAAGTATATACTATAGTTACATCAAAAGCTCACAAACTGTACAATAAACAACACAAGCGTGTGTGTGTGTATATATATGAAACATGTTCAAGTGTATACTATAGTTACATCAAAAGCTCACAAGTACAACAAACAACACAAGCATTTCTGTATATATATATATA
>LPNX010306048.1:5170-28805 GCA_001517045.1 Pseudotsuga menziesii
CAAAATAATGATCATGAAGATTTAAATTGCCCTGCACATCCGTCTGACCCACAGGGTCTTCACTTATTGACCAATATCCTAGCACGTTAGTTCATATTGTGGCTTTTAAAATTATCAAAAATTGAACCAATATATTGCAGGTATTGGGGGGGATGAGGGGTTTAAGGTGGGGGTGGGTAGGGTGGTTTATAAGGATTGAGGTATAAAAAGGGGTGGGGAGGAGGTTTTAAGTATTGGGAGGGGGTTTCAACAAAAATACTTTGGGGAAATATCTTTGGAAATTAAGGGTATTCTTTAATATCGCATGATCGCACGTGCTATGTGAGAGGTTCACTAAGTGAAGTCCCCGTGGTCTGACCATATCCAATGTTCATTGATTAAAATTCCTCGTGTTTTCAATGAATCATAAATAATATCAAAACAATGTTGCACATAGTGCGTATCATGCATGCGATCGTCACTGATATAGAAATGATATTCCTTGATCACATGTCGATTGTCGTTCGTGCTTTCTATGTCATCAACATTGTGTTGAGCATGTCTATATAGAACATGGAAAAATATGGAAACTTGGTCAGAATGATAATATTCACTTTGTATTTCTTTTGGTGCTTGAAATGTGTAATTCTCTGCAAAATCAACGACAAAGAAAATAGTTCCTACTGGAAAAACATTCCGTGATTGTTTGAACTGTATGTCTTGCCATCGCGCTCTATGTGAATGCTTGATTTATTTATAAATTTCTTTTTCAAACTTCTTCAAAAACTCTGTAACAATGATTTTATCTTCTTGTAAATCAATCCTTTTGGAAGAAGCACCCCCAGAATTGTAACTGACATATTCATATCTCTTCCAATCAACTATTATATTTGACAATGACTGATCATTCATATCAATAGGATATTTCTGGTGGAATAAAGCTAGTTCTCCACAACCATCACATTTCTTTCCGCCAACACATCTTTTGTTGTAAAATATCTCGTGATTATCTCTTTCACATAGAATTTCAGTTATAAAAGCATGGATTGTGGAAGGAGGTGATTTTTCCCAAAATGTTTTACCAAACCGAAGGAATGTGTCATAATATAATTCAAATTCAACATGTTAACGACAACAACATGTGTCACGAACAGTGATAGGTCTAACATACCATGGCTTCTGTTGTACAAATGTATTGATTGACACAATCGCTTCCTTGTGCTCATCTTTGTATTTATTGAACAATTCTATTTGAGTCATCTCCAATATATGTTTTGGATGGCTTTCATACTGATTTCGAGATATTCTTCGGCGTATCACATCCCTTGAATTTGGTGAAACACGAGAATTTGCCACCCAATATTCATGTATCATAGCTTTAACATTTTTTCATCGAGCCTATGTTTATAAGGTTGTCTACAAATAATTGCCCAACAAGCAAGCTCGTCATTTTCATCTATGCGTAATCGAAATTTGTTATATTTGTACAATGTTTTGCGCGAAGTTCCAATAACTCTTGCGATACGTGTTGTCAAACGTGCTTTCCGCGTACTAGATGAAATAATCACTATTTGTATTATTCTGCGTGCAGCACTAGTATCTCTCTTTCTGGATTTTCCAATAGATTTTATTGCACCGGCTATATTTTCGGCCACATTTTGTTTCACCTTTGTTTCTTTTGTCTCTTATTTTATTTTATTTTATTTTTGGCATACAAAAATACAAAATATCCACACACACATCACTTTAAACCCATGTATCCCAAGATCGAATCTTGTGGGATCATGGCTTAAAACCCCAGGTTACATAAAAAACCACGACAGGAATCGAATCCCGTAGGGCTCGCTTGCAATGTTTATCAACGTTGTAAATAACTTACAATTATTCCACATAATCTATGCTAAAAAACATTAAATTGCAAGAAGGATTAACCATGAAACAAAATCATTACGTTGTCAACATTTCCACACAGTAATACAAACAAAATATACAAATTGTAATCATATTCGAGGCTCACGGCTAAGAGGCAAAGGAGAATCCATTAACATAAAAATAACCACCATCTACGCTATCATAGCTACGACATCCACATCACAACATTAAACCAAGGCTCATGACCATACCCAAATTTAAATCACAGTTATACAAAATACATCATATTAACCATTACATTACATAGTCGTGAATGGGAAAAAGTGCCATTTCCAACAATGGAACGGCTATAAGTTAAACCAACTCTTTTAAATTCCAAAACAATATTTTAATTACAGACAATGAAATACATAGACTCACAAATTTTCTAAGCTAGTGACAATAACCATGAATAAACCCTGGTTGTGAATGCCCACTGTTATATCCACTATAACTTATAAACAAAAACTATACAGTCGTGATTTCAAACAGAGGCACCATTGCAAGAAATGGTACTGCCACATTTCCAAGACTCGTCATTAAAGCCAAACGTAGAGTTTTTCATTAACCAATGAAATCATAGATACAAGATACCAACCCAAAAATACATTACAGAGCAGAGTCACGACAGTCGTGGCCCAAAGGCGCCAAACTCAAACATCTTAAACCCCAATACGTCATACGCATCTTTGAATTCTTTAAATACAAACAAAACTTTACACAGTTGAAACCCTTAAACATTCATTCACTCATCATTACAAACAATGAGCTCAAGGCTCTGTTAACAACAACTACATGCAGAGGTACAAGTTCAAACTTGTCGGTACAGGGCTTACCCATGAAGGGTATCTCGTTGATATCATGGTAGTCACCAACGACCTCGCATAGGGACCTCTGTCACCTAGAAACAAAGAACCAAAGCATATTATAAGTATACCAATCCTCCGGCTGAAAAAACAAGTAAACAATACTGTAAACCTAGGTGAAGAGTATACCTTCCCAAGGAATAGATGCGAACCAGACCTCACGTAGGGACAAAAACCAGAGATTCGAATAGAGAATAACCACCATAGATCCAAATGAATCGTGCAACCATGATAGACCAAGTTTAGGGCTTGATTTTATCCCATCCCAAGGATCATTTACTACGCCACCCTTTCCACCACCAATGTCGAAATATCTCCCCATGCCTATAGTTCCAAAACCCAAACACAAATTGGTGTTGACAATACCTTTTACATTGAGACCCCCATCATTATATTCGTTGACCTTGCTAAGACAAGATTAATGGAATATGAAATATGTCATGAATGGCTTCATATCCATACCTTATGACCTATAAAATTTATGCACCATATTGAAAGTCTTAGGACTCAAGCCTTTAAACCCTTTGGGCATAAAAACATTCCAAGAATATATTTTAAAATATTAAACAAAGTAAATAAGTATGAATTCTTAGAACCACAATAATAATGTTAAACAGTTATACGTAGGTATAAATAAACCCAAACATGCATAAAGAATAACTCCAATAGTAGCAGTAATAAATGCTAGGATAGGACTTTGGTCCTTTTGTCTTCAAAGGAAATGAAGTAGTTTAGCATAGGTAACATGTCAATGTTTAGTTGTCATAACAAGTTCTTCGTCACCTAATGAACCTACACAAGATGAAGAAGAGTTGCATTAGTTCAACATTACTACGTAAACCCTGTAACGTCAAGTAAAACCAGTTACCTCTCCAAGTGTCCCTATAAGGGATACAAGCCCTGGCACTCCACCCCTTGACAATTACAAGTTGAGTCAGGACTTTTCATAAACAAGTAAACAAAACTTTTAACCAGTAGGTAAGCTATAAACTGAACACACATACACGCACATGCATGATAAGAAGTAACCCATAAACAGTATAGTCATCTAAATCAGACCAAGTAACATAAACGCGTTATATAGGATCACATTAACAACCACATTGGGAAAACATCTATAAAGGGTATGAGCAGCTTACGACATTTTGGTTTCACAAAAAGAGTTAGACACGTTCTACAAAAGTTAAGTTACTGTTCAGTACATGTAGTAACTAACTAGCCTAATATTTTTTATTTTTTTTTCAAATTTTGGGGACATTACACTTTCACTACTTTAAATGTTTTGGTGCAAGACTTAAACTCTCCGATGATTAAGAAAGCAGACGATAGTATCATGGATTGCACGATGACACCCGTAATTGTATAGGAATGTAAGGAGATTTGGAAAATCCCAGAAAAGGTCTTAAGAGAGGTGGCACCTCCATGAAAGGAGAAAAAAGACCCCCCATCATGGATAAAACATAAAATATAAAACAAAAGTTCAAAAGTCTTATCATATAAAGAGTAAGTGTTGATGAGTGGACTGGCACAAAACAAGGTGCCTAAAGTAACTTTAGGAACGAAGTCGCTATTCTAGAAATCTAAAAACCAAGCAGAGTTACAATTAAAAAATGGGAAAAAAGATACAATTAATAGGGCCCTTAGAGCAGGGACGACCTAGGAAAGGGCTCCCTAATGTTAGTTTTCTCCTTCAACATGAGTGGGCTAGGGAACTCCTAAAAACTAAAATGTATCAAAAGGATGGTTGTAATCCTCAAACCCACGATCATTCTCCAACAAGAAACTATGATGGAAGTTCCGAAAGCCATAGAATCCCTCGAACCCTGGCTCAAATATTGGTCCTTTGCGCATATTATCTCGAAGGGACATTCAAGGGCATTGGTATTATCATGGAGACCTCACTTTGTTGAAATCAAGACAAATAAGCACAATACAGTGTTGAAAACAACGTTGAAAGAAAAGAGTTATGGGGAAATATATGCGCCTTTACAATGTATACGGTCCTTACCATAATAGGAAGGTATTTTTGGAATATTTATTCTCTTTAGGGTTATTGGAACCTAAGAATATGATAATGGGAGGATTTTTGAACCTCACCTTATCAGAAAAAGAAAATTGGGGAGCATCAGCAAGACAGGATTATCTAAGTGTGTTTTTCGCAATGTTGTTTGACTCTAACGAATCGGCTGATTTTTGACCACTAAAACTAAAATAGACTTGGAAGAACAATAGATGCAGGGAACAAGCAATATCCAAAATGTTAGATAGGTTTTTGATACAAGATAATTTTCTTTTGGGTCCTCTTATCGCAAAAACCTAGGTATAGGTTTGAGGGTTATCTAATCATCTACCAATTCTCTTACAGCTACAAGGGAATGAACAAAAACCAACCACTCCTTTTAAATTCCACCCATCATAGATCCAAAGAAGAGGAATATTAGAATATTGTAGAAGAACCTAGGTTACTTTAGTAGAAAATCCCAATGTCTCCTTAATGAAGCAATTTTCACATAATGTACTAAGAACAAAGAAGGAGACAAAGAAATGGGAAAATATTTTCATAGACTATCAACAGAGTTAGCGAAAAGAAGTGGAAACTAAATTAAGGAAGATATACAATATTAACAAATCCAAAACATTCTTATAGGAATACTTAAAGGTGGTATGGGAGTGTGAGTTACAGCGAGAAAAGTTAATAGCAAAGGAGGAGGAGCTTTCGAGGATAAAAAGTGGGGGCATTTGGATCAAAGAAGGAGATAACAATACTAAATTTTTCCACAGGCATGCAAATCATAGGAAAAATGTAAATACAATTTTGGAAATAAAATACATCAATTGGGAGTTGGTACACCCCTTTAAGGAAAATGCATAGGCTGGGGAGAGTTACTTCAAACACCTCTTCATAGAACCAGAAGGATACCATATCCAGGATATTTTGAAAGTTCAAATCATGTTTCTGAAATTGATATGAGAATAAATGAACAAAACCATGGCATAAGTAATAGAAGAGGAATTGGAGAAAATGGTTTACTCCTTCCCAAAAGATAAGAATATGGGCCTTGATGGATTCACCATTGAATTTTATCAAGGATTTTTTTAAACTGTTAAAATCATATTTTTTAAAGGTTGTAAAAAATATCAAAGAGAAGGGAAGGTGTTGGGTGCACTAAATTCAACCTTTTTATCCCTTATTCCCAAAAAAACAAAACTCTACTTCTTTCAAGTAATTTTGACCAATTTCATGTTGTAATGTTGTTTATACAATTATTTCCGAAACAATAGCGCGGCGTCTGAAGACAATCCTCAGCAAAATTATCTTGAAGGAACAGTTCAGATTCCTTATCAATTGTCAAATCAATGATGCGGTTTCATTAACTTAGGAGGCTATCCACACCCTTAACAATAAAAAGAGAAAATATTTTGTATTAAAGTTGGACCCGTCGAGGTCATATGATAGGGTCAGCTGGACATTCCTTAGGCTGATCTTGATCCAGATTGGACTGTCCTTATAAATAGTCAATTGTATAATGGGTTGTATAAAGTCGACATCCTTTTGAGTTGTTATCAACTACTCACCATCACGCTTCTTCAAATATTGAAGATGATTAAGACAGGGGTTCCCTCTTTCCCCCTTTCATTTCCTTCTCATAGAAATTCTCTAAGTAGACTAATTTATCATGCCAAGAGGGTCAGGTCCTACAAAGGAATAAAGGTTAGGAGCTCTGAAGAACTTTCCCCCATATTGTTCATGGATGATGTGGTGATGATGGGAGAAGGAACGTGGGAGAACTTTAAGGAAGGTGAATAGATCCTGGATCTATACAAAATGTAAATAGGGATGCACATAAACATGGAAAAGTCCATTCTCTCATAAAACTCTATCCCTGAAATGGTAAAAAATAGGTTAATAACAGAAGTCCCTTATATTTTAAAACCACTTTTGTAAGGTTTTAAATATTTAGGCTTTCTTCTTAAACCTAATGTGTATTCATTCAAGGATTAAATATGGTTATATAAAAAGATCAAACAAATAATTCGATCTTGGGAAAAAAATTTCTATCAAGAGGAGGAAGACTAGTTCTGGTCAAGGCAGTTTTATAGAGCATACATGTATATTGGGCTTCAATACCATATATTCATAAAGGTATTCTTCCAAAATATGAAAAAAATAATAATCTTTTTTTTTATGGTTTGCAAGCAAACAAGCGAAAGGTATACCGCTAGAAAAATGGAAAGTGTTGGCCAACCTCAAGGATCTTGGTGGTTGCGGTATAAAAAATCCCTTCCTTTTCTATCAATCCCTGGCAGTAAAATGCCTCTGGAGACTAATTGAGAACCCTAGCTCCTTTTAGGAGAAGTTTTTGGTTACTAAGTACTGTCCAAATTCCTCCATCATAGAATGGATCATTAAACTTCATAAATAATATAAGAATGGATCTATTGGATAGAAGGACTTTGTACTCGCTTTCCCTCAAATTGGAAATTGGCCTTCTTGGTCCATAGGGAGTAGGAGGGAAGTCTAGTTAGGGGAGGATCCATGGATAGGAGTAGGGGAAATTTATAAGCTTTTTGATGCATTAATTTAAAAACTTAGAAGCCATGGTATCTTCAGTATCATCCAGGATTGCACACACACTTAACAAAGAGGAACGATTTGGAAAAAATATGAAGATATAGGTTTTGAAGGAGGTTTCAAGGACGAATGAAATGAGCTCATTAGGTTGTTACAGGATTATTATATTCATTTAGAAGAAGGTGTGGAAGATAAACTGGTGTGGACAAAAAAATCAGCAATAAGGTAGTTCATGGCCAAGCTAGGCTATAAGAATTGCTACTTAGAGCTACACGAAGGTGAAAGGGAAAACTTGTGGAAACAAGTATGGTTATATGAAGGTCCTCTCAAGGAAAAAATTACCTTATGGCTATCCTTGAGCAATAAACTTTTATCCTAGGATAATCTCAAAAAATGAGGGTGGCATGGACCGAGCTGGTGTTTTTTATGCCATTTTGAAGAGGAAACAAGATCTCATATGTTTTCTTTCTGTTCTTATGCAGAAATAGTTTGGAATTCAACCAAGACATAGCTAAAATAACAAGGGCATCATGCAAGAACATCAATAGAGAAAAAGTGTTATACATGTTGGCCAAATAGTTCAGTACGTCTCTTCAGTGCATTCCCATCCTCTTTCACTTATGGAATCTGTTGGGCACGAAATACAATGATTTTTAATAAAAAATTTATCCCTCATGAAGTGAGGATGAACTTTGTGGTGCAGTGGACTAGAGAACACAAATCTAAGGAAAAGTACTCAATACAAGAAAACTGGTACCTACCGTCATCAACAAGGAAACTCCTTGGGCTTACTTTGATCGAGAAAGTGAAGGAGACCCTCCATTTGGAGGTTCAAGAGGAGTTTTATATCTCTCGTAAAAACATAAGGTACAAATAAAATATTATCCATGACATTGCATGAAGAGTAAAGCAGAGATAGCTTCCATGCATGTTATAATTGAGTTGTCTATAAATAGAAATACCATTAGTTTGCAGGACTTTGGAGACTCTAAATTTGTAGTGGACTGGGTCAACAACAAAATCTAGATCATAGCACCTCATTTACAACAACTCTTAAAATCTCATTAGAGGAAATTTGAGGTGTAAAATGGGCCTCCTAAGGAAAATAATAAATTAATAGGTAAAATAATAAAATAATACTTATTAATTTTGAAGGAAGAATGAAAAAAACTACTTTTTGTGTTCGTATTTTCGACATATCTCCCTGTGTTTTTACTCAAATTCTAAGCGAGAGAGCTTGTTGGATGCGGAATTCAATTCCGCATCCAACAAGTATCCACACAACATACTTTTGAAGGACCCCTCTACCCCAAATATAAGAAATACCTGGAAAAAAACGTGATGATGATGTCATCATCACATTTTTTCAGGTATCACTTGTTTTTGGGGTAGAGGGGTCCATCAAAAGTATGTTGTGTGGGTACTCATTGGATGTGGAATTGAATTCTTCATATAATGAGTCTCCCTTTCGAAATTCGAGTAAAAACACAGGGAGATATGTCGAAAATACGAACAAAAAAAGTAGTTTTCTTTTATGACAAATATGTCAATTCAACCATTATCGTTGACTCATTTTATTGAAATTCTATTGGTTCTTGAATTCTAACTCACAAAATTTATTATTGGCACATTTTCTTATAAGGCCCATTTTAGGCCCCAAATTTCCTCTAATGGTAGTTTTACCTCGCACTTGCGGTTTCGAGAATTGTCCATCGAGTTGTCCACAACGAGCAATCAAAGGTAGAGGTAATACTTGTTTATTTTGGGTAAAAAATCAAATGGTGAGTTTTGATTTCTATTTTGAACTATTTATATAAATATTATTTTAGAAGTGGGTTTTTTCCTATAGTTCATATTTTTTATATAAAAATCAAACTAATACCATATCTTTTTCTTCAATGTGACAGGTCTAAGGTCGTTTAAAGTTGTTTTTTCACTCATATAGGATAGGATTTTGGTGATTCACATGCATTTTTTGCACTCATACCTAATCCATCTTAATCCTAGAATTACCACTTTGACCACAAACTATGGTATTTCAACCATTAGTACCTCGTTTATGCTATTGTTCTTCTATGGATAAGACTTTCCTCACATGAGTATCCTCGATTAGAACCCAATTATTGTCTTTCGATATTCATGCTGCAGTTGTCATAGGTTCAAGGGAGTCTCCTTAGCTATTTTTCACGCCAAATTGAGCCTCATTTTGGTCTATGTTTACAAGCTATCCTCATAAGAGAAAATTTGGGGTCTAAAATGGGCCTTATAAGAAAACGTGCCAACAATAATTTCTTGTGAGTTAGAATTCAAGAACCAATAGAATTTCAATAAAAATGAGTCAACCATAATGGTTGAATTGACATATTTGTCATAAAAAAAAACTAAATTTTTTGTTCGTATTTTCGACATATCTCCTTGTGTTTTTACTCAAAATTCGATTGGGATAGCTCGTTGGATGCAGAATTTGATTTTGCATCCAACGAGTACTCACACTACATACTTTTGACGGACACCACTACCCCAAAAACAAGAAATACCTGAAAATGTGATGATGTATGACATCATCATCATGTTTTTTCAGGTGTTTTTTGTTTTTGGGGTAGCAGGGTCCACCAAAAGTATGCAGTGTGGGTACTCGTTGGATGCAGAATCAAATTCTTCCTCCAATGAGCTCACCCGGTCTAAATTTGAGTAAAAACACAGGGAGATATGTCGAAAATACGAACACAAAAAGTAGTTTTTTTCTTTATTCCTCCAAAATTAATAAATATTATTTTATTATTTTAACTATTGTTTTTTTTATTTTAACTATTATTTTATTATTTTCCTTAGGAGGCCCATTTCAGACCTCAAAATTCCTCTAATGTTTATAGACTCCCCATCCTTATGGAGTTTCTTTAGGCCCAGGTCTAACTCCTCAAAATAGACTTGACTATCGAGTAAACTTGTCCATTCAAGCTCGTTAAGAATATGTGAATGGGAATCCACATTGGTGGTAGGTTATCTCTTTCTCGAATCATGTGGAATAATATGGGAAAGGATCACTCTCTTTTATGAGGAATTGAGAAGAGTATTCTTGGGTATATTTTTATCACTTTTTCGAACCTGAGGAACTAAATTTACGGAAAAGGAACACCTGGTATGAGCTCAGTTTTCTCATCTTCGTACTCTGGACCTAAACATGAAAATGATTCCGAGTGTACTTTATGTCTTTGTCATGCTCGTCAAACACCAAGAACAAAACTTCGAGTTTATTGTTGTAAGCCCCATTTCTCGTACTCAAATGGATCTTTTCGAGTGATCTTGCTTTCCTTCACACTCATAAAACTCAAGCTATATGCTGCTCTCGAAGGAGCGTTGGGTAGGTGGTAATTTAATCTTTTTCGGACCTCCCTAACTAAGTAAGAAAAAGGTTCAACTTTTCTTCTATGGAAGTTAAGAGAGTTCTTCTGTGGTATGTTTTATACTTTTCTGGCCTCAGGAGACTAAATTGGATGAAAAAGGACCCCGCTGGAGTCTTCTTTGGAGTTTTCAAACTCTCTAAAATGTGAAAACACCAAGTGAGCATGTACTAGTTCAGGCTCATAAAATACACGAATCAGTGACACTATCAAGCATTATTCCCTCTTCTCTTCAAGCTTGTCAAAAAATGAAGAGAGACTTGATTTGACTTTCTTGGACTCATTAAAATTTAACATAAAATATAAGGAAGAAGTTTTCTTTTGCTTCTTAGTCGGTGGCAGCATGTCTTCCTTGAACATAGCACTCTCTATTTTTTCCGATACTCATGTCTCAGTGTTCACTTTCAATTCAGCTATCACTTCGAGTTTCTTACTCCTCCTCTTGTCCGTTATACCTGGGGGATCTGATCATGTCTACTACATGACAGATAAGTCTAGTTGTGTTATCTGCAAAGTTAAAAGCTACCTTGGGTCATCTCTATGTCGTGCTCATTGTTCAAGGATTTAGCCCTGCATCTGATCTGTATCGTGATTCCATAATTGTCCTATCTGTTATTACTTGTGTATCCCTTCCTTTATCCAGTTCCTAGTCACTCTTGTGATCCATTGGAGGATCTATTTCCTTCCTCATCACAGTATGGTTTCTCATCAACGCTTCTTGATGATGAAGACCTAGAGTTTTTTACGATAGTACCTTAAGATTCACTTTCATTATTGGTGAATTCCTTTGCTTTAGTTGTCGATTATCACTTATTGGTTGACAAGATGTTGAATCCTATCCATGTTCAACTTCAACAAAATCTATTCGCATGGCTTGGATTGTACTGATTCTTTTGGATTTTTGATGAAGACCTTAGGTTTATATCTATGGCCTAAGTTGCGCAAGATTATGTTGTGATCACTTACACAGCTTCCAGATCTTCGAAGACTCATCATTATTGTATATTTTGGCTTCTATCCACCTTTGTAATATACGTGGTCTTGAACCCGTATCATATGATGTGCTCAAATATTGTAAATGAGCTAGTGTTCCAGTATATTGAACATGGCATCCTCACATATGACTTTGTATATGACATTACTATGTATTTGTTTCAGGTACTTCCTCTACTCCATTGGACTTTTGAGTTCTCCAATATAATGAATATAATGTATTTTGGCCATCGCTTACCTCTGACCTCACACATTAGGGGGCATCTGTTATCAACCCAAATGGCACTTCTCCATCTGAGTGCCGACATTCCTTATGTTGGTACACAAAAGGACATATTAGGATTGAAGTTTGACAAAACACTATAGATGGGCATGACTTGGGATGAATTTACCCTTAAACCAACTTGCTATATAATTTTTATAATTGTTGAGTTGTGTACATGACTATCTCCATTGCAACTCGTGTACTGTACACGACTATCTGCATTGCAACCTGCGTACATCAGCGTATGCGGGTTTCCTTTGAACAACTCGCGTGTCATACGCAGGTTGCCTATATCAATAGTCGCATACACCTTAGTTTGACCTTAAAAAATATAAAACATGATTAATTGAGATTAGTAGGGCCCTAATAATTAACTATCCTAACTATTTCAACCACCCCAACCTTCGAAATCACTCTATTTCCCAAAGTATAAATAGAGGCCTTGGGGAGGGCATTAATCAATCAAGATTGGAGAGCAAAGTTATGTTGGTGGTATATCTTTAGAATTCTTGGAGCAGCATAACTCAGATTCCTTTGGTTGTAGAGGAGTCCTTGTATCAGAAGCTGGTTTGTACTCTTATCTCATTCACTGATTGTTAATAAAGAGAATTCTTCTTCCAACATTGTGTTGAGTCTATTTCATGTATTGTGGTTAATGAATATATTTGATTATGTATTTGATATATTGTTTATCTAACCTCTTATATATACATGCATGAGATATTGCTTGGAGAATTTTCTCTTTACAAGTGAAAGAGGTGCATCCCTGGAAGCTTTGGAGAGAAGAGGAGCGGGAGAAGATCAAGCTTGGATCAACCGTCGGTAATAGGGTAAGTCAAGACTTTATTCCTATTCCCTTTCTATTTTCTGGTAAAGCTAATTATTTGCAAGGTTAGTAGTAATTTGGTAACCCTATACCCTAGGTTACAAGGGTGCTTAATCCTAAACAACAGCCGAGGCAAAGCTCTTAGGGCTCAAAGGTCATGACAAGGGACCGTTACAAGGATTTGTGCACCAAGAATGGATCTCGAGGCCTTGATCAAGGCTGAGGGAGGAAATCAAGGGACTTATATGCCAAATGAATCTTCTTGGGCTCATGGGCCACGATGAAGGCCTTGAATCATCACACATCCTCTATATGGGATCATTGACCTTTGAATGGGATATATGTGGCATTAGAAGGTTTTGCACAATAGGGATTTGTTTAAGGGCCTTGATCATGATAAGGGAGTAAAATATGCATCAAGGACACAAAATGAAGCTTCTATGGTTCAAGGTCTATGGACAAGGACTCAAATCACCACATAATCCCTCTAGAGCAAATCTTTGGCCCAGTGAGAGGGATGTGGTTTCCAATAGGACATTTTATACACATGTGATAGGTTCCAATGCTTTGACCATGATAGGGGAGGAAACCAAGGGCTATAGGATTTCAGGAAAACAACAAGCTCCTAATATTCTTACTGATAATACCTAGTAGATGGTTTCTGCAAGACAAAGAAATCCAAGTGGGGTAGAGTTCCAGGCGGAGGAGAGTTCTATGTGGGGAAAATTTCTAGCCGGTGTAGAGTTCTTAGGGCTCAAAGGTCTTGACAAGGTACCGCTACAAGGATTTGTGCACCAAGAATGGGTCTCGAGGCCTTGATGAAGGCTGAGGGAGGAAATCAAGGGACTTATATGCCAAATGAAGCTTCTTGGGCTCATGGGCCATGATGAAGGCCTTGAATCATCACTCATCCTCTATATCGGATCATTCACCTTTGGATGGGATATAGGTGGCATTAGAAGGTTTTTCACAATAGGGTCTAAGGGCCTTGACCATGATAAGGGAGGAAAATATGCATCGTGGACACAAAATAAAGCTTCTATGGTTGATGGGCTATGGACAAGGACTCAAAACACCACGTATCCCTCTAGAGAAAACCTTTGGCCTTTGAGTGGGATGTGGTTTCCATTAGGACATTTTATACACATGTGATAGGTTTCAAGGCTTTGACCATGCTAGGGGAGGAAATCAAGGGCTACAGGATTTCAAGCAAACAACAAGCTCCTAATCTTCTTACTGATAATACCTAGTAGATGGTTTCTGCAAGACATAAAAATCTAGGCGGGGTGAAGTTCCAGGCAGGGCATAGTTCCAGGTGGGCAGAGTTGCAGGTGGAAAAAGAGTTCTAGCCAAGGCAGAGTTCTTAGGGCTCAAAGATCACAACCTTTGAATGGGATATATGTGGTATTAGAAGGTTTTGCACAATAGGGATCTGTCTAAGGGCCTTAACCATGATAAGTGAGGAAAATCTGCATCATGGACACAAAATGAAGCTTCTATGGTTCATGGGCTATAGACAAGGGCTCAAAACAACACATAATCCCTCTAGAGAAAACCTTTGGCCTTTGAGTGGGATGTGGTTTCCATTAGGTCATTTTATACACCAATGATAGGTTTCTAAGATTTCATCATGCTAAGGGAGGAAACCAAGGGATATAGGATTTCAATGAAGCTTCTAGGGTTCATGGGCCATGAACGAGGTTTCAAACCACCATATAAATGAAACACGAAAGAGATAAATGAAACAAATAGATCAACTAGATACCAAGAAGAAATTGACAAAATAGAAACTCAAACATTTCCATTATGCTATCAAATTGATGTCTTCGCAAAGTTCCAACCAGGGCAGAAATACCACCCTTGAGGTTGAGGTCAAGCATTTCATCCAAATGATGAGCAAACAACAAGCACCTAATCTTCTTGCGTATAATACCTGGTATATGGGTTCCGCAAGACAAAGAAATCTAGTCGGGGAATATTTCCAATCGGGGCAGAGTTCCAGTCGGGGCAGAGTTCCAGTCGAGGAAGAGTTCCAGGCATGGAAAAGTTACAGTCAGGGCAGAGTTCCAGGTGGGGCATAGTTCCGACCGGGGCAGAGAATGTACACACCAAACTAGAAACCCTACGTTCATCAACCTGCTTTGTCCGAGACCCAGAATTCCAGGAGACAACTAAGGGCCCTAGGGTACCTTATAGGGTCTTACTCCACCCTAATTAACTGAATATGGTACCATCCTACTTGAGAATGGGTCTCGCATCTAGACGAACTTTAATAGTTGTTAGCCCTAATGTTGTCACCTGCAGTGTACTTATAATGGCCTTTGCAAAGAAGGCAAGTTCAGCAATGCAAACATGAAAGTTCAAGTGAAGGTTTCTAGTTGGGGCAAAGTTTCAGCAGGGTAGAGTTCTTGTCGGAGAAGAGTTCCAACAGGGAAAAGTTTCAGCCCGGGCAGAGTTATAGCTTGGGCATAGTTCCAGCGAGTCATAGTTCCAACCAGGACAGAGTTCCAACTGGGGGAAATTTCCAGCTAGAACAGAGTTCCAACAAGGACAGGGTTCCAACAATGCAGGGCAAAGTTCTAGCTGGGCAGAGTTCCAGTAGGGAAGAGTTCCATCCCGAGCAAAGTTCAAACCTAGGTAGAGTTCCAGCCTATTTTATCCCATGCAATCCATACACCTAGACAAAAACTTGGGAAGAAATGAATCCTATATGTATTGTTCCCTCTCAATCCAAGTTAAGCCAAGCAACATAAAACCGGCCACCCTTCAAAAATTCTTTGATAAAATAAGCTGCTCCAAACTATTCTATATTCACTTCGACGAGCTAATTTTGAATAGTTATGGTAAGACAATTTATTTTCTATTTTCAGTAATGTGAATTCATCCCCATCACTAGTCCTTATTATTTTCTTGGGGTTACTGGAATATATATGTTCGTGAGTATTAATGACAAGTTCTTATAACAATTCAGGCATTGTTCCATCAAACTACACAACTTATACAAAAGATAGAGGTTATTAAAGATAAAGAGGTTCAAATAATTATTTAAATACAATTTATGTATATACAATTGGGAAAGAAATGAAGCCTTGCTCTAGTGAAGGGTGGTTTGAATCCATTAATATAAAAGGATCACCTCATACTGACCCTTTACATGGAACCTTTAGGGAAAGTACATAGGTGTAGCTACTACATATAGCACAAGTACATGAAGTGTAGCTCATAAATCAAGATTTTCACAAAATTTATGGCAAGAAGATGAGCAATTAATCTACATGCAAGTACACCTATATTCTCTCTTTAACACACACATACTCATGCAAGGCCTTGAGTACATGATGTGAAGGTGGATTTGCATGTCTATTAGACAAACATAATTAGAAAAATCAAGCAACTGCAATAAAAGATGTCGAGACATTGGAAACCCTAAATCCTAGGTACTTTGAAGTATATATAATTTTTTTCAAGTACATTTTTTAGCTTTTTAGAGTCATCAACTTAGTGCACCACGTAGTGAGGTGCATGCATACAAATTAATATATTTTACCAAGTAGTGTTACGCGATGTTTGTCACATTAAGTTCTTTATGTGGGCTCATAACTTATCTAAAATACTAAATAATTAAAATTTTCATGTAGTAAATATAATTAGCACCTATATTATCATTTACCTAAGGCTCATATCTCTCTATAATTACCAATCTTTTGTCATACATATCAACCCTCTCTATGAATACCCCCTGTCTTTTGGCATTTATCTCAACCCTCTACCTGACCTTCGTCTAAAGAAGTCTACTCAGCTCTACTTGTTATTCTAATTGTTATTCACATGAAAGGATATCTATCCCTGGTGAAAAAAATATATAATATACAACTTTAGTTATGCACCCCCTTCATATCCATGTTTAAGCAATGCCTCATTACAATTTACCTCGATGTATCCCATAATATTCATCATCATTTGCTACGTTTTTAATTAATACTTTTAATATATTATGTCATGACAAATAGGTTTATATTGCATATCCAACTTCTAAGACACACTTTGCATTTTACAAAGATATATGCTATCTATATTTTAATCCATTGAACCTTCTTTGAAAGATCCTAATTACTATATCTAATTCCATACTAATACCTACTTACTTGAACAAAGAGTCCATAATTACTATATCTAGCAATAAAAGAGATAGGGTTGTCCTGAATCTACATTACTTTAGATACAATCTTCTTTATCTTCCATTCTATCTATGTCTACATAATGAGACTTCCTATTCCTACTACTTATTATACTTCCTATTGTATTGTAGTAGTGAAAATGTATTTAGTGTGGTAAGTAAATAGCATAGGTATGGTGATTAAAGGGAATCAATTATGCTGTATAGGAGGAGATAGGATATGTTAGTAGTGATTCATTTCTTATTAGTATTTGCTTGTACAAAAAATATATCCTCATAATTTCAATAACATACAAAATATATATATTAGATAGACTAGCTCCAACACTTCATATACATTATAGATCGTATATATCTTGACTTTAAGCAGACTAAACAACTAAAAAAGATACAATTATTCTATATCATAAAAGGAAATACACATAATAATGGAGTCACTTAAAATACTTTCTATATTCTTTGAAGCTGGAAGACTTGATACTATATCCGTAACATTAGATCAGTATTGGGAAATGAATGTTTGTCTTGGTCAAATAGGGTTTTCCACTAAAGAGGTGGATTCAATGTTATCCTTAGCATTGAATGTCAAAGGAGTTCTTTAGCACTTGGCTCTTAATGAAAGTATTGGTACCTGCTCTTTCCACCTTTGGAAAGTAGACAGTCCTACACAAATTCTAGGATTCTAATTTACAAAGATATTGGTTTGAATGGATCTATCCTTGTTGATTGTGTTCCTTGTCGAGAATTGGGTGTAATGGAAGTATTCAATACCTGCTCTTTCCACCATTGGAAAGTAGACAGTCCTACAATAAATTCCAGAATCCTAATTTACAAAGATACTGGTTTGAATGGATCTACCCTTGTCGATTTTCTTCCTTGTCAAGAATTAGGTGTCATCTTGTTGAAGCTCTTTATTGAAATGAGAGATTGTTTTTGTCCCACCTGTATAGAAAGTATTGGGTTTTGA
The DNA here is from genome assembly GCA_001517045.1 of Pseudotsuga menziesii. Lineage (NCBI taxonomy): Eukaryota > Viridiplantae > Streptophyta > Pinopsida > Pinales > Pinaceae > Pseudotsuga > Pseudotsuga menziesii. Next base: position 23,129 of record LPNX010306048.1, read on the forward strand.
TTTTCTATTGTGTTAATACATTGTTCTTCTAGTCTATATATGGCAAATTCTTTGGGTAAGTAAGCTAATGTGGAGAGAGATTACAAAGTTCAAAAATATTTGGAGAATCTGGAGGCTAATATGGAAAGATTGAAGCAAGCCTTGGAAAATTAAAGCTTGAAAATGCACAATTTAAGAAAGAAACAAGAAGAAATGGTGGTCAAGTTAAATGAACAACTCCCTAAATCTAAGAAAGTAGATGGTCTCTAAATACTTCTCTTGATGGGCCCTAAATCTATGAATTTATGAAGGGACTCCTTCTTTGTGAATTTAGGCACTTTAAGAGCCTGCAATTGCCTTATTTAGGGATGGACTGGAAGGCACTTTGACTTATTTCTTATCCCTCATATTCTTTTATTTCTATTGGTTCTATTCCTCATATTCTTCTAGTTAAACTAGTTCAACTTTATCTATACCTAGATACATGTTATCACAGAGATTCTACCTTTTTCCGAAATTACAAACAGAGTCGAGGATACAAACTGTACTGAGAATTACAAACTGGGCTAAAGATACAAACTACATTGAAATAACACCTGCGCTGAGAATCGATCTGTGGGATAACGGGAGTCAACCGTCCATGTTAACCACTGCACTATCCCCACGAGACTAGATTCTACCTGTTATCCATTTATCAACTATCAATTATTTTTTATGTTCTTTATTTTATCTCATGTTCTTCTAGTTATCTACCATGGATTGTTGGTTATTTATTCATCCTAATCAATCTAGAGAATACACTTGTCTCATCCTGGTCTGTAGATGAAAAAGAATAGGTCATGGACCACCCCAAATATCAAATAAAATTTTTTTTCAACCTAACTAGGTTTGAGATGACAAGTTTGGCTTTAAAAATAACTTAAAAAAAACTGAAAATAAAAAGTTTGCTAAAATTACTAAGTCTGTGCCATAAGATTTGATTTACTGAATGATATATTCTACATTATTACTTTTACCAAGTATAGAAACATATTGACTGTGTAGAAAAAAACCATCTAAGAAAAGGAAAAATGCTTTACATTCGCGATAAGGAAACGACTAAGCTAAATGCTGAATGGAAAAAGAAAGATATAGGAAGATACAGAACCTGGAGTCGTAGCGTGATACAGGAAGATGCAAACTCCTCCAAAACAACTGTAACGTGAATCCATCGCTAGTCTCATGCGCCGGGTAAATTGTTTGATCAACTAATTCTTTTTAGGGGGCGAATTGTAAATTTCAATTACTTAAATTATATTTTTTAATACACACATAGATACATCTCAAATATCCTTATTAATATTTGTAATTTAAGTATTTTTTCTAAATTTTTATTGAATTTAGATTAAAAGTGATTAGAAAAATACAACTGAACAAAGTTCAATATTGAAAATCACATATGTCAATATTGTTATGTTTTTTTATTAATTTATTTATGATATTAAATTTTGTAATTTTAAGTTAACTTGATGGTGAATATTAGCTATTAAACTATTGTTTTTCAATTAAAAAATTTAGAGAAGTATATGCCATAACCAAATAGTCTGGAATATATGGAAATTGGGTAGACGAAGAATGGTTGAAAGTTTAGTTTTGATTGTTAAAATCATAAGAGTAGTTACTGCAAATCCAGCATTTGGTATAGGACATATATTGGTGATTACTGATATTCTATAAATTTAAATTGCAATTTCCAAACAAAATGTGTCGTTCAAATACCTTAAAACAACTACCTTCAGCAAATTTAAACATAGCTTTTCAAAATTTCAAATTTTTAACCAAATGTATACTGAGTGTAGGGAAAAAAACATAAAATCTTAGCATAGAAGTTCAGATATGCTACGTTTCTCTCAACACCTATTCACAAGGCTGTTTAGAAAACCAAAACCCACACGTCTCTCACACAAACACGGATTCACATCACCTTGACCACCACCAGTTTAAATCTTTAACCAAATTTAAACCTAAAAATGCTGCAAAAACTAGCGAAATCGTCCAATATTTAGGCTACGGAGCCCATATTTAATAGGAAATATGCGGAATAAAAGGGCACAACTCTAATTTCGATAAAAAAAATATTACAAACTTGTAAATAACTTGAATTTCAAACAAAATTGTCGCGTCGGTAGCTAAGAGATAAGATTGTTGCAGATGGGTACACAGTTGATGATAATGAGCTAGTTTATCTAAATGGCGAAGCCGACACTTGCTATAAAATCACTAGACTATGAAAATCGAACTTTAGTTAGCTATGCCGCCAAGAGGGAGCCTCAATTCAGGAGTAGAATAAATATCCAATAAATAGTGTTTAAAATAGTCGAGGAAGAAATCCCTTTTTATCAAAAGGATGTAGTAATCGCTAGGAAGATGGATTAATAGATTCAGAACTGTGTATACCCTATTTTGGGGATTCATAACTGTGTATAGCCTGTATAAGCTAAATGTTGAACGACAAAAGAAAGATATAGGAAGATTTAGAACCTTCACTCTACTTTACAATAAGCTAAATGATGAACGACAAAAGAAAGATACGGGAAGATTCAGAACCTGGAGTCGCAGTGCGATACAAGAAGATGCAGACTCCTCCAAAACAACTGCAATGTGAATCCACCGCTAGTATCCTGCATCAGGTAAATGGTTCCTTAGCAACGAATGAGCTTTTAAGGGATTTGAAATGCTAAGTGGAAATGGCAGCGGGTTCTGGGGTATTACGGGCAGAGCAGGGAGCTTCAAAAAATGATGGCAGGGTAATTATCATAGAAACAGAGGACTAGAGTGATCATACCCATGAATGTTTGGCATGAGATGAGATAGTAACATGGTGGGTGACATGCATTCATCACATTCATGGAAAGTACGATGCAACAAGACTGCCAAGGAGTGGACTGGACTACGGTTGGACCAATGTCGGCGGAACGTTAAAGGAGGCGGAGGTGGAATGGGCTGCCTGGGACAGAGAGGAGGGTCGCCGGTGGTCGGAGTGAGGGCCGCATCGGTAGCTTACTCCATTTTAAACAGTTTTAATCCAAGGGTCAACATGCCCACTACAGTTGCATTAAATGCTCTATAGGCTAAGTATTGTTAGCCTAAAGCTTGTGATGTATTTGTTTAAAAAAATAATGTGATTGATAGTCGAACTATTATCTGGCATCAAGTTTCTACTGTTTTTAGGTGTTAGGGAATTTGTTTTAAGAAATTTCAAGTGGAAACAAATCTTTCCAATCCACTTTGTTTCCTATGCATTTCAACTTGCAACTCAGTTTTTCTAATGAATTTTTTCTGCTTGTTACACCGTAAGGTGTTTTTCTCCTAGGTCGGTTTTTGAAAAAACTGTACCTTTTTGGTCATCCATTCACCCAATCAATTTTTTACAAGTATTTTTGTGGTTGTCCATTGGTTTATTAGTTTACCCGCGACTACTACTCAATGTTTTCTCTATCTGCAAGTGTAGGAGACATTATTACATACCTATTTCATGCCTTAACCGACTCTACCATGCTCCAATTAATCAAATGGACCCTTACCTGCTCCATTCAATTCTCTGCAAGGAACGACGGTGATCGTATCTTCACTTGCTCCAGTCAATTCTCTGCAAGGAATGACGGTGATCATATCTTCATTCACATTCAGTAGGTGACCTGATTTGTAATTCTTTCAATGCCTGGGATCAAACCTTGCTTCCTCCACCCATTCTATATGGACAAGTGGCTGTGAGATTGTCATTTGATTCAGGAGAATTTGTCGAGCAGAGAACTAGTAGGTCCATTCAATTCTACACAGACCAGGGGGATAATTTGTACCAAAGTTCAAGTAAACGTTTTTTGGGGGTAAACATTGGGTAACAACAAGTGGTAAAATTCGAGGGCTGGTGGGCTTTCACGAGTACAAATCGAGATTTGGTGTGGTGAAGGGGCTGAAGGTGGATCAAGTTGTCTATGAATGGAGGACATGAAGTTATCAATCGGTGTTGCATGACTTCTTGATAAGGCTAGAAAAAGAGGAACCCTTTAAGATGGAAAGCACACTGGGCTTTCTTGTCGTTTTTCCTGATCGGGCTCACAAGTTGCAAATGATGCGGTCTTCATAGTTTGTCAGGCTTCAAAGGCCCAACAAAGGTGGCCTGTGGGTAGAGTCCAACCATAGGTCTATTGATGTATATGTAACTTCAGAATGTATTTCACTTGTATTTCTTATATATTGTAACCCGATGTTTATTCCGTGATGTACTTGACTTATGTCATGCCCTGATGTTCCTATCAGGAAGTTCTATCATGTAAATAAGTCATGTCAAGTCATTATGGGTAACCCTCCTATTATCTAAGGGTTAAAGTCCCCGCAGTTTTGGGGCACTAGGGTTATTAGACTCTCCTATTAGAGGTCGGCCCTGGTAGGGTTTTAGTCATGTTAGGATTAGTATAAATAGAGAACTGGACTCTCTATTTAACACACAACTTATACACACTCAAGTGTAGCGCATATTTGAGGAAGGAGAAGACACTGGGACTAGACAAGAAGAAGGTTATTGTTATCTCCCAAATCGACCACCGTCATTTTGGATGATAGAATGGGTCAAAAAATTTATTTTTGTGAGTCTTGGTCTTCAAATTTCAAAATCTCAGCTTTCGGTAGTTTTCGGCAGCTAATATGGTTTGTCAGAATGACCTTAACTGCCGAAAGTGTTTCCATGTGTAAAAAATAAAATCTTGTGCTTTCGCACGCTCCAATGTCAAGTCATATGCCGTATTCATCTTCTGCAAATGACAAGGTTCTTGACAGATTAAATTCTTCCAACATTAATGGTTGAAGTAGCTGGTTTTCAAGCTCCTGTTCCAAGTTCTTTGAAAACAGGTTGAAGTTATTATTCCATGAACAGCAATATTGAAAATACTAAGTCATAGGCCCTTTTTGAGCAATATGGCATCATACACATACTTACACTGCATGCAGCCATTGTGGATTTGTCATGATATCGCATTATGATAAAAGAGTAGCACATGGCGCTATGAGAGCACTTCACAAGGGTAATGTGTTATTAAAACCCAGAAGAGGAGGTAGATTAAAGTCAGCTGGGACAAAGGACTGAGTTGTGGTTTTCATTTAAAGGCTTTTCTTTTTTATTCTGCATGGAAGGACACGTGGATGGTTATGTTAATCCAGTGCAGCAACAGGATGCTGATCACCATTTTTGAACTGATTTAATGGCTGAATTTGAGGGAACACAGACCTGTAACAAAGAATTGGAGGAATTTTCTGCTGAAATCATGTGATCTTGTGGGGAAATTTATACAGCCTTCCCTAAATCCAAATTCAAATCTGAAAGCACCAATGGATATCTTATGATCTGTAGATCAAAATAGACTATTTGAACATCCAAAATGGACATCGGACGGCTGAGAAAATTGATTTTTTCCAAGACAGGTTTTTTAGGAATTCTACAGGTTTCGGCAGCTTAGGCGAGCCTCCAAGAGCTCATTAGCTACCGAAAAGGCTGACTTTCGGCAGCTAACGTGTGAAACTGGCAGAAGGCTTAGCTGCCAAAAGCCTATTTTCATAGATCGCTTAAGATTTCACCCAGATCGCGGATTTTCTAGTTGGAATGGCGGGAGGCCGAGCAGAATAAACAAGTTATGAATTATGCCATCATTATCTACAGGAGTTT
>LPNX010306048.1:29118-42638 GCA_001517045.1 Pseudotsuga menziesii
ATCACAGTTTCCTCTTGTTTCTGTAATCAGACTTTTTCATCCACCATTATTCTACACTCTGTTTGAATTAGCTTAGCTTATGCTCATGAGTTGAATGGAGGAACTTCTTATTGCTTAGTGTGACCCTGCGTTATGTATGTACTTGGTTGCATAAACCCTGCATGTTAATGTACTTAGTTGTCTCAGCAATATTCTTCATACCTTTTTGTTATTTGGCAATCTGATTTACAGTTTCTAAGAGCACTGGCTCATTTAACTATTTTGATAAGCAATCTCTCCATCGTGCTATCTTAGTATCCCCTCGATCCACTTAATGAAAAGTATTGAATTCTTAAGTTACCAGGCATACCTAGCTTATAACCCTAGGTAGTTTCCTGGAGTGATAACAGTTACTGCTGTCGGGAGATCACTTATTGTTTTGGGGCTTTTCTATTTTGGTGTTGATTCTATCTCTGAGGAAGTTGCGGGGTTTTCACCATTTATGGTTTCCCCAAGGATAAACACTATGTTCATTGTCTCTTGTGTTTGATTGTTGTGCTTGTTATTCTCTCAGTAAATATCCAAATATAATGCTAGCTTAATGATGAAATTCTAAGATGGAATCAGAGCTAACCTGAGAAGAAGACACTATGCAGCTACGGGAACTAGGACTTCGTAGTTTGTGGATCTTCCTCCACAAATTTTCAGCTAAAGTAAGGTGGAACAACTCTCCTCCTTAGGGCGCATCTTTCTATCGAAGCAAAATCCAATTCTGAGGTTTTTCAGTTTTGGACCCAACACTGTTGCCAGAAATCAAGGCTTTTTACAGAAGAGGATTTTTTCAGTGAGCCCAGGTTATCTACCGCTTCTTCATATTTGGAAGGTTCTTTATCAATGAAGTCACATAGTAAAGCTACATAATTGGAACAAGATCTGGTCCTCTTTCTTTCTCTGAGATTCTCTTCTAGAACCCCATATCTTTCTGCACCTTGGATAATCTCTCGTACCCAAGCAGGTTTCCGCTTGTGAGGATTCTTCTCCTGTGGTGGATCTACAGGTCTTTGTGGTTCTTCAAATTCTCGATCTTCTTCTTGAGTTTCTTTGTTCATGATTGTATCATGAATTCTGGGAGCTTCTGCTTCTTCAGGTTCTTCAGCAGGTTTCTTTCTGGATTTGATGTAGGCTGAATCTTCATCAAATGTTACATCCCTGCTAATGTCAATATTTTTGAACCCTGGGAAGTATATTCTATAAGCCTTCGAGCTTTCAGAGTATCCCACAAATATACCCTTCTTTCCTGAAGGATCTAATTTCGTTCTCTTCTCTTTTGGAATGTGTATGTACACAAGACAGCCGAATATTCTGAGATGGCTGACTTCTGGTTTCTTGCCACAGAAGACTTCTTTAGGAGTCTTGTTCTTGAGTACTCTATGTGGAGTACGGTTCTGCACTGAAAAATTCCTCTTTTGTAAAAAGCCTTGATTTCTGGCAGCAGTGTTGGGTCCAAAACTGAAAAACCTCAGAATTGGATTTTGCTTTGATAGAAAGATGCGCCCTAAGGAGGAGAGTTGTTCCACCTTACTTTAGCTGAAAATTTGTGGAGGAAGATCCACAAACTAGGAAGTCCTAGTTCCCGTAGCTGCATAGTGTCTTCTTCTCAGGTTAGCTCTGATTCCATCTTAGAATTTCATCATTAAGCTAGCATTATATTTGGATATTTACTGAGAGAATAACAAGCACAACAATCAAACACAAGAGACAATGAACATAGTGTTTATCCTTGGGGAAACCATAAATGGTGAAAACCCCGCAAATTCCTCAGAGATAGAATCAGCACCAAAATAGAAAAGCCCCAAAACAGTAAGTGATCTCCTGACAGCAGTAACCTTCTTCTTGTCTAGTCCCAGTGTCTTCTCCTTCCTCAAATATGCGCTACACTTGAGTGTGTATAAGTTGTGTGTTAAATAGAGAGTCCAGTTCTCTATTTATACTAATCCTAACATGACTAAAACCCTACCAGGGCCGATCTCTAATAGGAGAGTCTAATAACCCTAGTGCCCCAAAACTGCGGGGAATTTAACCCTTAGATAATAGGAGGGTTACCCATAATGACTTGACATGACTTATTTACATGATAGACCTTCCTGATAGGAACATCAGGGCATGACATAAGTCAAGTACATCACGGAATAAAGATCGGGTTACAATATATAAGAAATACAAGTGAAATACATTCCGAAGTTACATATACATCAACAGACCTACGGTTGGACTCTGCCCACAGGCCACCTTTGTTGGGCCTTTCAAGCCTGACAAACTATGAAGACCGCATCATTTGCAACTTGTGAGCCCGATCAGGAAAAATGACAAGAAAGCCCGGCGTGCTTTCCATCTTAAAGGGTTCCTCTTTTTCTAGCCTTATCAAGAAGTCATGCAACACCGATTGATAACTTCATGTCCTCCATTCATAGACAACTTGATCCACCTTCAGCCCCTTCACCACACCAAATCTCGATTTGTACTCGTCAAAGCCCACCAGCCCTCGAATTTTACCACTTGTTGTTACCTAATGTTTACCCCCAAAAAACGTTTACTTGAACTCTGGTACAAATTATCCTCCTGGTCTGTGTAGAATTGAATGGACCTACTAGTTCTCTGCTCGACAAATTCTCCTGAATCAAATGACAATCTCACAGCCACTCGTCCATATAGAATGGGTGGAGGAAGCAAGGTTTGATCCCATGCATTGAAAGAATTACAAATCAGGTCACCTACTGAATGTGAATGAAGATATGATCACTGTCATTCCTTGCAGAGAATTGACTGGAGCAAGCGAAGATATGATCACCGTCATTCCTTGCAGAGAACTGAATGGAGCAGGTAAGGGTCCATTTGATTAATTGGAGCATGGTAGAGTCGGTTAAGGCATGAAATAGGTATGTAATAATGTCTCCTACACTTGCAGATAGAGAAAACATTGAGTAGTAATCGCGGGTGGACAGAACTCTGGAAAAGCAAAACCCTAATTTGCTATTGAACCAACACTGTAGGATTTCGGCTCCAAATCTAGATCCAACATCTTGACCTGGTAAGATCTAAATCTTTTGTATTTCCATTTGAGGTTCTCAGTTTAAGATGTCTCATCATACCAAGCATGATGAAAATCTTGAGGGAGCTAATAACTTCCGAGCTTGGAAGTATAGGATCTCCTTTGTCCCTGAAGAGAATGAGTTGGACTCCTATATCAATGAGGAGGTTCCAGTTCCAGAGGGAGATGAGGCTAAGGCCTTGCATAAGAAGAAGTTGGTTATGGCAAAGAGAATCATTGCTGATTCTATCAAGGATCATCTCATACCACAGGTGTCCTCCCTCAAGACACCTAAAGCTATGTTTGATGCCCTAACCAAATTGTTTGAAGGGAAGAATATAAACAAGAAGATGACTTTGAGAAACCAATTGAAGAATGTGAAGATCCAGAATGCTGAGACTATTCAGTCTTACTTTACAAGGGTCTCTTAGATTAAGGAGCAGCTGGAAGCAGTAGATGAAGAAGTGGAAAATGCAGAGATTGTGATGACCACCTTGAATGGTCTCCCTAGATCATGGGACTCTTTCATTCAAGGAATCTGTGCCAAAAAGAAGTTAGTCAATTTCAGTAGACTATGGGAAGAATGCTCTCAAGAAGAAGCTCAGATAGCAGCTCGAGAAGAGAAGATGGGTAGTGAAGATCAAGCTCTCACAATTCACTCCAAGAAAAACAGGAGGAGCAATTATCACTCCAAAGGTAAGATCTCACACTTTAGAAAAGATATGAATACTATTAGATGTTACACATGTGATGAGAAAGGTCACATATCCAGATTCTTCCCTAACAAAAGAAATCTAAAGAAGAAGGGAAACAAGAGAAGGCATCATGCCCATGGTGCAGAGGATGATGAACCTTCCACAAAGAGAATTAGACAAGAGAGTGATGACCCTTCAAGTGAGGATGAATATGTACTGATCTTCGCTCTCACGGGAACTATTTCACATGGAAGAAATGATTGGCTTATAGACAGTGGTGCTTCCAAGCACATGATAGGATTCAAAAAATCATTTGTGAAGCTATCTGAACATGAGTCACCTCACAAGGTGAAACTTGGGGATGACTACCGGTATCCAATAGAAGGTAGTGGTGAATCCTTCTATAAACTAGACTCTGGAAAGTCTTTGAAGATGAAGAAAATATTATTTGTTCCAGGACTAAATAAGAACCTCCTCTCCATATTTGCATTGGATGCAAAAGGAATGAGGGTTGCTTTTGTAGATGGCCAAGTTCTTATGTGGCCAAAGGGAAAGACTTTTGACGATGCAATAGTGATTGGAGAACAAGAAGGAGGTCTATACAAGTTGAAGGGCCATCCAAATCAAGCTTTGGTTCATGACACAGTAGAACCAAATGAACTTTTTCATAGAAGGCTCACACATGTACATTGCAAAGCACTACCACTTGCAAGCAAAGCTGTTGAAGGTCTTCTAGAAATTCAAGCAAAACATGAAGGGGTCTGCAAAGGATGTGCGAAAGGAAAGAACACAAAGAAGACATTTCCAAGTAGCGAGAGCAAAGCAAAAGGAATCTTGGAAATCATCCACTCTGATGTATGTGGACCAATGTCATCAAGCTCACTAAGCAGGCATGTGTACTATGTTTCTTTTATTGATGAATTTTCTAGGAAGACATGGAAGATGAAGTGTTTAGCAAGTTCAAGGAATTCAAAGCCTTGATCGAGAACCATACTGAAAAGAAGATCAAGACTTTTCGATCAAACAATGGCGGAGAATTCACTTCAAATGAGTTCAAGGAACTATGTAAGGACTCGGGGATTAAGAGGGAGTTGTCCACTCATTACAATCCACAATAGAATGGGATTGCAGAAAGGAAGAATAGAACCATCATGGAAGGTGCAAGAGCTATGCTTCATGATCAAGATCTTCCCATGCATCTTTGGGCAGAAGCAGCCAGAACAGCAGTGTATGTACAGAACCGTACTCCACATAGAGTACTCAAGAACAAGACTCCTAAAGAAGTCTTCTCTGGCAAGAAACCAGAAGTCATCCATCTCAGAATATTCAGCTGTCTTGTGTACTTACACATTCCAAAAGAGAAGAGAACGAAATTAGATCCTTCAAGAAAGAAGGGTATATTTATGGGATACTCTGAAAGCTCGAAGGCTTATAGAATATACTTCCCAGGGTTCAAAAATATTGACATTAGCAAGGATGTAACATTTGATGAATATTCAGCCTACATCAAATCCAGAAAGAAACCTGCTGAAGAACCTGAAGAAGCAAAAGCTCCCAGAATTCATGATACAATCATGAACAAAGAAACTCAAGAAGAAGATCGAGAATTTGAAGAACCACAAAGACCTGTAGATCCACCACAGGAGAAGAATCCTCACAAGCGGAAACCTACTTGGGTATGAGAGATTATCCAAGGTGCAGAAAGATATGGGGTTCCAGAAGAGAATCTCAGAGAAAGAAAGAGGACCAGATCCTGTTCTAGTTATGTAGCTTTACTATGTGACTTCATTGATAAAGAACCTTCCAAATATGAAGAAGCGGTAGAACTAAAAGAATGCAAGGATGCGATGATCGAAGAGTATCAATCGATCATGAAGAATGATGTTTGGGATGTTGTCCCAAGACCAGAAGGGAAGTCAATTGTAACTTCTAAATGGATCTACAAGATCAAGCATGCTACAGATGGTAGCATTGAAAATTATAAGGCAAGATTTGTGGCTCGGGGTTTCTCCAAAAAAAAAGGAATATACTATGAAGAAACCTTTGCACCTATAGCCAGATACACTTCCATCAGATCGGTACTTGCTTTGGCTGCAGTGATGAAATGGAAGATACACCAAATGGATGTTAAGACTGCTTTCTTGAATGGTGTAGTAGAAGAGGAAGTGTATGTGCAGTAGCCACTCGGTTTTGAGACACATGACAGGGATTCTCATGTGTGTAGATTGAAGAAAGCCCTGTACAGTTTGAAACAGGCACCCAGGACATGGTACGGAAGAATTGACAGCTTTCTATCTAGTTTTGGCTTTACCAAGAGTAAAGTAGATTCCAACCTTTACTACAAGGTGGAAGATGGCAACCCGGTGATACTTCTACTATATGTAGATGATCTGTTTGTGATAGGTATGGATGGGTTGATTGCTGATACGAAGAGAAAGCTTGCTGCTGAGTTCGAGATGAAGGACTTGGAAATGATGCATTATTTTTTAGGTATGGAGGTGTGGTAGACTACAGATGGAATCTTCCTTGGACAAGGAAAGTATGCAGTAGAGATCCTGAAAGAGATTTGGGATGATGGACTACAAGGCATTAACCACACCTATGGCATCAAACCTGAAGCTATTGAGTGATGCTTCATTAGAGACAGTTGATGCCATGATGTATCATCAGATGATTGGGTCCTTGATGTACCTGATGAACACGAGACCATATATTTGCTTTGTTGTGAACACCTCGAGCCAATACTTGACAGATCTGAGACATGTTCACTTGACTACTGCAAATCATATTCTAAGGTACCTGAAGGGTACAATTGATTATGGGCTCAAGTATAAGGCTGATCAAAGGATTAACCTAGAGGGTTATGTTGATTCAAATTGGGCAGGCAGTTCCATCGATAGGAAGAGCAATTTAGGGTGTTGCTTCAGTATGGGATCAGGTGTGATCTCATGGTTTAGCAGGAAGCAATCATGTGTGGCACTGAGTACAACTGAAGTAGAGTATGTTGCAGCCTGTTCATCTAGTTGTGAGGCAGTATGGCTGAGGAAGCTACTGTATGATTTATTTGATCTCCAGTTAGATGCTACTTATATATACTGTGACAACCAGAGTTGTGTAAAGTTGTCAGAGAATCCAGTATTCCATGACAAGTCAAAGCATATCGAGATCAAGTATCACTATATTAGGGATATGGTGGAGAGAGGAGCAATGAAGCTCCAATATGTTGCGATGGACGAACAGATAGCTGATGTGTTGACTAAGCCATTGGCTAGGGTGAAGTTTGAGTACTTTAGGGAGAAGCTTGGTGTTCTCCAGATTGAGGTTCCTCCCAAGAGGAAGTGATGTGTCCGTGCTGAGCCCTTCTGATATGGTGAGAGGATTGGTTCCTTCCATGATCAGATGTAAGTGTTGTGCCATTCTGACATGGTGAGAGGATTGGTTCCTTCCATGGTCAGATGTAAGAGCTGTGACATGGTGAGAGGATTGGTTCCTTCCATTGTCAGGTATATGTGGATGCCACATCCAGCATGAAAAAGGGCTGGCTCTGTGAAGACACATCTAGTATGAAAAAGGACTAGCTCTATGTTGATGACACATCTAGCATGAAAAAGAGATGGCTCTATGAAGACTCATCTAGTATGAAAAAGGACTAGCTCTGAGTAGCTGCCACATATAGTATGAAAAAGGACCAGCTCTGTGATGCCTCATCTGGTACGAAAAAGAACTAGATCTGTGATGCCCCATCTAGTATGAAAAAGGACTAGCTTTGAGAAGGCTCATATAGTATGAAAAAGGACTAGCTCTGAGTAGCTGCCGCATCTAGTATGAAAAAGGACCAGCTCTGTGATGCCTCATCTGGTATGAAAAAGGACCAGCTCTGTGATGCCTCATCTAGTATGAAAAAGGACTAGCTCTAAGAAGACTCATCTAGTATGAAAAAGGACTAGATCTAAGTAGCTGCCGCATCTGGTATGAAAAATGACCAGCTTTGTGATGCCTCATCTAGTATGAAAAAGGACCAGCTTTGTAATGCCTCATCTAGTATGAAAAAGGACTAGCTCTGAGAAGACTGATCTAGTATGAAAAAAGACTATCTCTGAGTAGCTGCCACATCTGGTATGAAAAAGGACCAGCTCTGTGATGCCTCATCTGGTATGAAAAAGGACTAGCTTTGTGATGCCTCATCTAGTATGAAAAATGACTAGCTCTAAGATGATACATCCAGTATGAAAAAGGACTGGTTCTATAGAGGTTCCTATGACGAGAAGAATCAAGAGATAGCACCTGTGATGATCCAGATCAAGTGATGATGATCCAGATCCAGTGATGATGATCCAGGAAAAATGATCTAGATCGAGTGACGATCCAGATCTAGTGATGATCTAGATCAAGTGATGATCCAGATCCAATGATGATGTCCAGCGATGATTCAGACCGAGTGATGATCCAGATCCAATGATGAAGATGACTTGAAGATGAAGAAGACTTGAAGATGACGAGGACTTGATGATGATCCAGAAGATAAAGAGAAGAAAACTTGTGCTGAAAATTGTGTCGAAATAATACCTTCCTAGTTAAGAGGGAGTGTTGATGTATATGTAACTTCGAAATGTATTTCACTTGTATTTCTTATATATTGTAACTCGATGTTTATTCCGAGATGTACTTGAGTTATGTCATGCCCTGATGTTCCTATCGATAAGGTCTATCATGTAAACAAGTCATGTCAAGTCATTGTTGGTAACCCTCCAATTGTCTAAGGGTTAAAGTCCTCGCAGTTTCGGGGCACTAGGGTTATTAGACTCTCCTAGTAGAGGTCGGCCTTGGTAGGGTTTTAGTCATGTTGGGATTAGTATAAATAGAGAGTTGGACTCTCTATTTAACACACAACTTATACACACTCAAGTGTAGTGCATAGTTGAGGAAGGAGAAGACACCGGGGCTATACAAGAAGAAGGTTACTGCTATCGGGAGATCACTTACTATTTTGGGGCTTTTCTATTTTGGTGTTGATTCTATCTTTGAGGAAGTTGCGGGGTTTTCACCATTTATGGTTTCCCCAAGGATAAACACTGTGTTCATTGTCTCTTGTGTTTGATTGCTGTGCTTGTTATTCTCTCAGTAAAGATCCAAATATAATGCTAGCTTAATGATGAAATTATAACAAGGTCAAATATCATGATCAGTGTCATGGATACCAACATTTAGCCTGAACAAATGAGCTTCAGTGATAAAGACATCGACACCGTTCCCAAACATTGGAAGGGGGAGTGTGCGAGCGGGGTCAGGTTCTACAAGTCGTTTTGCAACCCGGAGTTGGTGGGAGCCTGGTTTTTGTATCGAGTCTACCGAGTAACAGAGAGAATCCAAAACATAGAGATGTTGGAGGTGTTTGTTTTTGGTTGATGGCATAAGTTTTTCTTTCAAATTACGATTGAGCAGAGGTAGTAACCACTGGGTATATTTATAGGACCTAGAAGCACCGTTGGAGTTGGTAGTAGACTAAAATGTGAACAAGTTACAAGTCCACGGAGACTCCAAACTCGTAATTGCATGAGTAAATGATACTTTAAGATTGCAAAACCTTACCTTGATTCATCTGTTGGACATGAGCTACAAATTTCAGATGAGAGATGACTAGCCATCACGAAAGTTGTCAATGGGAAAGCCAGAGATCTTAGGATGATGGGAACTTCGTCCAAACCCCTGTTTGAGTAAGTTTTTGTTTTTTCCATATGATGATGTATGGCTGCTAGAATGAGTGATGATGGTTGTTTATTAATGCAATTTGGTAATATGAAAATATGGCATTCTCGAGTGATGATAGTTGTGTATTAATACAATTTGGTAATATGAAAATATGGGCATTCTCAAGTCTATCTTTGCATTGCAATTTTTTATCTTTATCTTTATTTTCCACTGCAAATTTTTATCTTTATTTTCCATTGCAAATTTTTATCTTAAATTTTTTTTAAGCCATTCATTATTGAGCAATCAAGATTCCATCCGAAAAAACTTAAGAAAATCCATATCTTTATCTTTATTTTCCACTACAAATTTTTATCTTTATTTTCCACCGATGCAGTGTGATTGCTTATGTATATTTTTTAAGCCATTCATTATTGAGCAATCAAGATTCCATCCGAAAAGACTTGAAAAAAGCCATTGCCCTGTAGAAGAAGTCATCTCCTATATCCCATAAAGATTTTAGGCACCAGTCAATGCACCTTGAGTTGGCGCTAGATCACTTATGAGCCAACAATAAAAAGCCCTAAAATGCCAATTACTTATGAAGAAGGTTTTCATGCTTGTAAAAAGCAGGATAATTTTTAGTTGGACACGGCGTGTAGTACGTGGAGGGATCGCTTCTACTTCAAGCAAGGACGGGCTAAGTAGAGTTGAAATTTCATGTGTATAAGAAAGATGTATACATCAATCTATATAACACTGCTGAAATCAAAGATGGTAATCAATCTTTGGGCCAATTTTTTTCTCTTTTTGGTTTATGTCAAGTTTAGATGGATTTTTAAATAAAAATATTTACTGAAATTGTGTCTACCAAATATTTTTATATAATTTAAAACCTCTTGAGATGCTCTTAATTGATCCATTAAGAAGATAGAATGTAAAGTGAATGGATCCATTAAGAACATGAAAATAAAATGACAATTATACAAAAATTAATTGTGATCTTTAACCTAAAGATATTGCTAATGAAAGTAACTTACTCCATACAAATATCAAGCCAACTACATGACATACATATTCACAACAGAAATAATATTATACAAACAATGATTAGTGAATGAGTTATGGGTGTTGTATGGCCAATAATATCAGAGAAGGGAGAGTTTTCTTTTTGCAGTGGAGTCACTTTTGTCGAGAGCAACTTGACCATGGTATTGAAAGTAGAATTGCCAGAAACAAGCTCTTCCTTAAACAAACCATGATTCAAACAACTCAATTGATCTTCCAATTCTATTGTTGTATTCTCAAGATCTCTCACATTATTAGCACACATGAAATTTATTCCACATAAGCCTATAGGAAGGAGTCCTAAGTGAGCATTGTTTGTTGATCAATGCTCATCGGGGTGGTTGAAATTGATATTCTTGGCCATGTAGGACACCTTGGTCAGGCAATGGAAGTCATCAATTAAATTTCAGTTGAACCTAGTGTTTCAATGTGGCGTATGCTAATTTCTGCTTGGAGGGTTTATGGCATTACAAATTTAGGGTAGTTTCCAATTGCCATGCCCAAGTGAGAGATGGGGTTCTTCGGCTCACCTAACTCTAAAATTAAGTCAAACAAACACGGATCACCCACCTCAGCCCTTGATTTACCCATTTAACTCTGCCTTTGATTTATCCATTTAACTCTACAATGGAGAGAAAATGGCAACCATTGCATTTGCCCTTTGAACTTAGTGATGGGGGGACCTGAATTCCATTGCTCAATTGGGCATTGATCTACCCTTGAAATCTGCATTAGGGATGATTCAACTAGAGAAACACAACACCCAGCTCAGTTATAAATGGAACTAAGCGATTTATAAATGTGCAAATTGTTCTAGCTTGGAATATCAAGTTTTGTTTGTCTTTTGGAGTGGGCAGTGTTTAATCTCAAAGTAAAAAGTTCTTTAAAGACAGAATACTTGAAATAAAAAATAAAAAATAAAAATAGGTCAACTATTAATCGTCATGACCTAATCAATCATGGTTAGCTATATCGACCGGTTTTTTCTCAATAGACATGACCTAATCAATCATGGTTAGCTATATCGACCGGTTTTTTCTCAATAGACTTTATCAAACTCCGGCACTGAGATGACAATATTCATAAAACTTCAGTTTTATCAACTGAAGTGTAATCAATCTAAATTATAAAAAATGTTGAAATGACAATATTCATAGAACTTGAGTTTCATCAACTGAACTGTAATCAATCTTAAATTATAGAAAAATGTGTTACATTTTAAAGAGGAAAGTAATTGAATTGAAATTTTTCATATCTGCTGTAGACTTTTGGGTAATTATCAACATCATACAACCAAAATAATGATCAAACAAAAATAATCTTCAGATTATGAATCAACAATGGTGGATAAATTAATAATCAAGGTTTATATGTATCAAGTGGAAAATTAAGGAGATACTTTGGTCGTCAAATTCTAATTTTGCAAATTATGCTTTATCTCTCATCAAATTTCTGTTTTGAATATTTCATGTTTTATAATATATCAAATTGAATGAAAGTGATATATTTTATTTTATTTACAAAATTGAAATAATAGTTTGAGGGTAATTTAACAACTTTCAGTTTATTTCATCTACAAGTTTTACTCCCATGAAATCTTGAGTTTTATGTACAATTTAATTTTAGCTTTTAGTTTTTAACTCATTTCACCTTCCAAATAGCCCTCTCGGTGTATTAATGCACTTCTTTGAGGCAATTGCTAGTTTAATCTGATGCCCACATAGATATTTCATTTCCGGTAGGCCGCCTAAAAATCTTGGACGAACTATTAGCGGAATGAAATGACCGAAAAAGACAAATTTTGGAAGACGTGAAGCAAGATCAAGTCAAACATTGTTACTAACTCTTCCTTCTCACTTGGTTTCTTCCGAATCCAGCTCTCTCGAGACTCGAACCTGAGAACTTCACAAACGGTCTAAATCAAATCAAATTTTACAAGTCCGGGCCCCGGGGCTGGCTACGAGTCTAAAAGATTATTCCAGTGCGGTAAAGTGATGACTACATTAATTCATTGTACGACTAATGTTTTGATTCGCATCGTTTTCCAGTATGTTATGGTGTTGGTGTCGACGGTTGTTGCGGCCAATTAGAGAATTTTGGGTAACGATCACGAAGACTCAGACTCAAAGACACAGTAATTGATTGATCGACAATCACAGAGATCGAATAAATTAAAGGAAGCAGCAACTTGGACGGAATAGGATGCACCTTCAGTCTTCTTCATCGGCACCACAAATTTGACCCAAACGTTCTACGCATCGATTCATTAACACATCGTACTAGTCAGCATCTTCCTTCTTTTGGCTGAACAACGGGACATAACTCATAATTCATGGTAGTTGGATTTTATATTTAGTTGGGACATAACTCATAATTCCAGTCAATTCATGGTAGTTGGATTTTATATTTAGTTGGACGGACCACCAATAATTTCCAGAAATCCCGATTTGCCCGTACATACTACGCAAGTCTTGATTCTAGTTTTGACAAATATTCTTCTTCCACGTGTATGGTGTCATTCATGATCGAAGAAAAATAAAGAAGATATTTTAAAGTCACATTCACACATATATCTGATTTATTAAGCCTCAACTCGCTTTAGATATCTGAACTCTCTTTACATATCTGAATCGCACCATCATAACAATTGCTTCAATAAAAGCAACCCCATTTCACTACAATGATGGGCAAAACAGGCATGCAACATGCACCAATGCACCAAGAACAATTTCACTCAGCTAGTTATGATATGATGGGCAAATCAGGCATGCAACACGGATCCTTGCGCCAAGAACCATGGATGACGGGTATTCTGCAGAAAAGATTACTTTGTTTTCTCATTCCGATCTTGAGTCGCTACATCGTTGTTTCATGCATTTTCACATCCGTTTTTGGCGAAGCCGGTTGTTCGAATCAAGAAAAGCAATCTCTCTTGGCCTTTAAACGCGGTTTGCATGATCCTGTGGGGTGTTTGGTTTCTTGGAATGTTTCAGTAAGCTGTT
>LPNX010306048.1:42727-110284 GCA_001517045.1 Pseudotsuga menziesii
GCGACTGGGAAGGTATCTACTGCTACAGACAGACAGGAAGTGTCGTTGCTGTGGATTTGCATTCTTGCAATTTGAGTGGTGACTTCCGTCCTGAAATTTTGATTGAGTTGACGGCTTTGGAGTATCTGGATGTTAGCTTCAATAAATTTACAGGCCTATCTATTCCTACAGAGATGGGTCTTTTGAAAAACTTGAGATATCTCAACCTGTCCACAGTGGGATTCGCAGGTACCATTCCGTGGCAGCTCGGAAATCTCTCTAGCTTGATAGGATTCGATCTCTCATCCTCGGCTTCTATGTTGACAAGTCACGACCTATCATGGCTTGCAAATCTCACGGCCTTGAAATATCTTTCTCTCGACGGAGTCGATCTCTCAGCAACATCGTCGTCATGGGGAAAATCAGTAAGTCATCTTTCTCAGCTCATAAATCTTACAATGTCAGACTGTGGATTGACGGGTTCCATTCCCCCTTCCCTGCAGAACCTGAGACACCTAGAAACTCTCTATCTAGATGGAAACTTTTTTCATTCCGAATTCCCTCACTGGATAGTGAATATGACTAGTTTGGTCGCTCTGCAGATGAACAACTCTTATCTCAATGGATCGCTTCCGTATAATCTCTCTCAGATGCCTCGTATAGAAAGGATTGCTTTAGGAAACAATAAACTATATGCTAATTTTTCGCAGATTTTTCAGGGCCCATGGAAGAGGCTGACCTCTTTCCAGATGCGAAAGAGTAATTTGGAGGGCTCCATACCATCGTCTATAGGAAATCTATCATCCCTGGCTGTGCTAGATATAAAACACAACAAGTTAAAGGGAACGATTCCAGAGTCATTGGGCCTCCTCCGCTCGCTTACTGTACTAGACCTGGGCCACAACCAATTGAGGGGAGCTATCCCATTTTCCATAGGATCGTTGTCTAAACTGACCAATATCAGTCTTGCTTACAACAATTTGACGGGAGCAATCTTAGAATCACATTTCCTTACTCTTTACAATCTGAAATATCTTGACCTGTCCAGCAATAAATTAACCTTCAATATCACCAACAACTGGAAACCGCCATTTCTTTTATATGTATTGAAATTATCTCATTGTCATATAGCGGGGTCGTTTCCACCTTTTCTGAAGACTCAACGTTCTTTGATGGCACTGGAGCTGACCAATAACAGCCTCACAGGAAGAATCCCTTCATGGTTGTGGAGTCTTCCCAAGCTGGAGAAGTTATTTCTATCGCACAATCAGTTGGAAGGGCCAATACCATCTCAACTGTATACCTCTACCTCTTTGAAGCAGGTAGAGCTACGGGACAATAACTTGCATGGTAATCTTCTCATTCCTGTAGGAAGTTCTGTTGCAGGATTCCCTTGGGAACTTGATCTGTCAATTAATAAGATTACTGGTCCAGTCCCCCAAGAAATCTGCAGGATGTTGCGTACTTCAAATTTCTTATCTTTAGCATCGAATAAACTCCAGGGGCAGATTCCTGCTTGCATTTGTGACCAAACAGAGTATCTAGAAGCTCTAGATCTTTCAGGCAATAAGCTAAATGGGCAGTTTCCTTCCAGTTTCGGTAACTGCTCTTCTCTGAAGGTATTGAATGTAGCAAATAATCAGTTCGAAGGACAGATACCGGCGGAACTAGGAAAACTGAAGAAACTTCAGGTTTTGCACATCAACGACAACAGGATAAGTGGGCAAATTCCATCGTCCCTGCGAAATTGCAAGATGTTGGAAATTTTGGATTTGAGTGGAAACGGCTTATCGGGCAATCTGCCTGAATGGATTGCGGATCTTTGGACGCTCCGCATACTCGTTCTCAGATCAAATCATTTACAAGGTGAGATTCCGACTAAGATTCGCTGTCTTGAGAGACTTCAATTTCTTGACCTGGCAATGAACAAATTGTCAGGGTCGATACCACTATATCTCTCAAGCTTAACAACATTGAGGAATGAAACTTTCACAAGTTCAGGATCTACCGAACTTAGATATGGAGATTACTACAAAGAAGAAATTTACCTGGTTGTCAAGGGTCATGAGTGGGCATATAAATACATCCTCTCTAGTGTGACTTCTTTGGATTTCTCGGCAAACAATCTTAGTGGTCACATCCCCGTCGACATGGGATATCTGAAGGGTTTACATTCTTTGAATCTGTCACATAATCAGCTTACCGGATACATTCCTCATGAACTTGGGGAAATGGAGAATTTAGAAGCATTGGATATTTCGTGCAACCAATTATCTGGAAAAATACCTGAAACATTTGCAAATCTGGACTTCCTGGGTTACTTAAACTTATCAAATAATATTCTGTCGGGAAGGATTCCAGATCTACCACATTTGCTGACATTTGAGGCGTCTTCATTCTTGGGTAATTCGGAGCTTTGTGGTCCTCAAGTTTTTAAACAATGCAGGTATGATAGTTCTTATTCAGGAGAAGTGGAGGAGAGCGTGGAAGGTGAGCACTGGTGGGAATCGTGGAAAGCTGCAATGGGTATGGGATGGGCAATTGGGCTTGGAAGTGTGATAGGAATGTTAGCCTTAAGCAGGCGACTGAGCACAAGATATTACAAGTTTGTGGATAACATTGTGAATGGAAACAGTATTTGTACGGAGCATATATCTCAGCAATCAGGAAACTGACCTGCAAAAAGTAAGAATGTTAAATATGAAAACTGGATAGGTGATAAGTTAGATTGGTTTGTCCATGTGTAGTAAGAAGGTTAAATATGAACACTTTATAGGTGATGAGTTAGATTGGTTAAAGGTTTAATTTTTTTTATGCTTTAGGTAATTAATTGGAGTATAGTTTTATGAAATGACAAAAAAAAGCATGAGTTTGACTTATGATGGGTTTATTTCAAATATGAAATGTTTTTATGTTTTAAGTAATTTATTGGAAAGTATAGTTTTATGAGGTGAAAAAGTATAAACGGTAGTTTATTCAAAGTTCTATTTTCTTAATATTTCTTATTTTTGTAGTTAAATGGTTTAAATTTGATTTATTCATGCTTAGCTATATGGCATTACCAATTTTATTTTTGTTATCCATTTATTAACTATCATTTATTTTTATATTATTTTTTTTTTATCTCACATTTTTCTAGTTATTATTCATCAAATATGAGATATCCATCCATTGCTATCAGCTGTTTTTCATATTCCTATTTTATATAATTGTTTATTTAGAATTTAGAATTTAAAATTACTACCCCACATCTCAGATAAAAACTTATAGAAGTAAATAAAATTAATTTATAAAGCTATTTGCTATTTTAATTTAGAATTAATAATTTAAATTGTTTTAAATTCATATAAATAAATGAAAATATTAATTTTTCAATATCATATAATTTTTTACATTTCAATTTTCATATAATTAATAATTTTAAGATTTGTGGAACTTATTATTCATTTAGTTGACTGTATTTCCTGTTTCCTTTCATAAGAGTTGTTAAAATTGAATTTTCATAAGAGTTGTTAAAATTGAATTTTTAGTTTTTCATTTCATAAGTATTGAATAATGTGAGTTTTAAGTATTTCATTTAGAACCAATAATAAAAACATGAAAATCTATAATTTTATAGATTAAGATATTTTAAAAAAATCAATAATTTTATGGATTTAGATGGTAAAAAGTTTATTTAATGAAATATTGATAATTTTTTTTTTAAATATTACATTCAATTTAACCTAAATTTATCTTCAAATAAATATTTTCTCCATTTAAATATCATCAACAATACGGTAACAACGTTTAACTTAAAATCCCTTTTCATTATAAATGAACCAGTGAATATTAATTTAGCTTGTTTTCTCTTCTGCATGATCAATATCTTTTCCATGATCGATATTATCATGTAGTTTATTATTTATTAAATTTAAATATATTTTTTAATTTTAAAATGTAAAGATTTCTTTTAAATTAATATATATAAAAATTTGAATTATCATATATTAATATAAAACTATTCAAATTTTAATTATCAACTATTATCACACATTCAATTTATGTTTTAACTTTCTTATTAAAATCATTTTAATTGTTTATTTTAAGTATTTATAAAAATATGATGAAGTGATTAAGCTTTTATTAATGTGAAAACCTAAGTTGAAATCTTTAAATTAATATCATTATAAATATAACCTTATAAATATAAAAATATAACAACCATGCATTGGATATTAATCAATATTTTAAATTACAAACAATAATTTAAAAGATTACAAATTTATATTGACTTTTAAGTTAATGATCATATTAATGCATTTTGTTAAAAAAAAAACAACAACGAATCAAACATCAACAACTATTCTCTAAGAAACAATGTCGAGGCCGAAGTGGAGAGCCTCCTCTTTTATCTATGAACATGCCTTGAGAAATCTATTCAATTAAAAATTGTCATCGTTTTTGTCATTTTCTTGGACTTTTGGGACATAGATATGGTTGCACCCCAAAATTCTATAAAATATTGTAAAGTTGACGAAAATAATATTGATGACATCCTAATGTCATGAAAAAGCATGAATATGGGGTAAGCTATATAAATTTAAGGGTGATGTCAAGTACCATTTTTTTTTCAGAGTATGCGAGTGTTTGATCAATGAAATTTTGGTTCTTATTTTGATAGTGAAAATGATGATGATAGTGTATTGTTTTTATTTCACATAGAAATAATAATTTTTTTAATTTTTTAATAATTAACATAATATAAAAAGATTTAATATGTATATTTGTATTGAGTATTATGGTAGATTTATCAGCTTGGATAATATTTAAGCAGAACTATTTATAATAATAATAATATATGTTAGTGAAATATAAAGATAAATAAATATATTTCTATATATGAAAGAGACATATTTAATATGTACACTTAATACATGAAATTATATATAGAAAAATATAATGGAGGATTCAAATTTAAAAAAAATAGAAATACTATAAACATGATATTTATGAAAAACTAGTGTTACCCTTCTTCATATAGGCTTTCATCTTAAATGATCAGAATATTAAAAATTCAAGAAATTTGAACCCTCTGGATATTTTAACCAAAAATAAGATGGAGTTATGCTAGTACAATTGCATTTAAGAGGTGCAAACCTTTTTATTATATGTATTTTATTGGATAGGTTTGTACCTCAAGGTATTTGATCACTATCAACACATGGTAGATCCAGAGTTTAGATGGGCTCTCACATTAAATTTGTAAATAATCATGATTATGCATATGAAGTTTATAAAATGCAACTTTAATACTTAATTGATAAATAAGATGAATAAAAATGTTGAATCATGATGGAACATGTGAATAGTAAGAAAGTGAGAAGATATGTATAATCAATAAGAAATATATTATATGCAAATGCTACTAGTAGCATATCTGCGAATGCTAGCTGCATATTATTCAAATTTTGAATTTGCTCCATTGGGGCTATCTCAACAATTATTGCATCATTTTCTCCTCTGAAAGTTACATGTTTAGCTCTCAATTAGATATTAGATTATGTAATTCTCCATTCTTCTTGTTGGACAACTTCAATTTATTGTGATCAGTTTTTGAAAAATGCTCTCTATTTCATAGAATTTATTTTAGGGATGGTGCAAGCTAATGCTGGTCACTTATGATGCATTTATTGCAATGGACTTATGGAAAAACAGAAATCTGAACGTCAAAAAACAATATTAGAGGTACCTACACAAATTTTTGGAATATGGCATAAGAATATGAAACTTAGAAAATAAGATTACCTTGCAGAACATATAACTTGTATTTACGGAAAGTAAGTACAAATCCCAAAAAATGAGGTTCTTCTAAGGTTGGTATGCTATTTTTTTCTAAAAATAACGAATATGTTTGCGTTGGTCCACACGTTTGGTATGCAAATGGTGGAATTTTGTGAAAAAAATTATATAGTGTCGTAGATAACAGGTGTGCCTAGTGCAACGATATTTTTCCATATTTATTTATGTTAGTGATTCCCTAAAATGACAAGGTCTAGCGTTGGTCGACAACATCTTGCTATTAACATAGCCAATGAATGATATTTTTTTTTAGGATGTAGGTCTTTGTGTCTTCTTCTACGGGTTCTTTTTTGTTTTATAAATAGGCTAGCCAATCAAAAGTTATAGCTGAAGCAAATAGCCTACATTTTGTGTTAGATTGACGTTAGTCCATTTAAAATTAAATAAAAAATAGAAAAATAGAATAGATTTAAATAAAAATTACATATTCAGAATCTATAGATAGAGTTACATAAGTGTGTGAATTGTCATTAGCAGTGGATAAGCATGGCATATGTAAAATCATGCACGAAATAGGATAAGTGGTACACAACATATTTTTTGTCATAAGATAGTCGAAACCACTTGGTTTGGTAACCTGAACCTAAAACCAAAGCAGCTAAGTCATCCACCACGTAGGTTGGAAAAAAGGTGCCCGCCAAAATTTAAAATTTAAAGCAGCACGTACGCGCGACAAACACGTGTGCGTGTAGTTTAAAAAATTAATGCATAAGAACTAAAAGCACGATCACACTTTTGAGTGCATACGCATTAAACATGCATGCACACATCTATTTAGTATTTGAAAATTTGCTTTGATTTCATTTTCAAGCATCTCAACCCCCTCTCTCTCTAATTGTAATGCTCCTCCTCCCCTATTTTCCTAACCCTCTTCCCCTTTATCCATCTCTCTCTCTCTCTCTCTCTCTCTCTCTCTCTCTNTACCTCTCTCTCTCTCTCTATCACTCATACACACACAAAACACGTCACCCTACCTAAAATTAAGACAATGATGATGATCATGATGATGACAATGATGATGATGATGATGATGAAAAATGATGATGATTATGATGATGATGATGATGATGAAAAATTATGTTGATGATGATTTTCACATCCCCTCCCCTCTATGTCGACGAGAGAGGACGCGACTAAGCTACTGCGGCTCCATCAGACTGAGAAATCTAGCCCCATGAACATAATAATAAAATGGATTGAACATTAAAACATATATGCAGATGTATAACAAATGAAAATACACAGCGGAAACAAATCATTCATTCAACACATTTATCATGATCATAATAAACTATAAAAAAGATACATTACAGAGGTTAAACACAAGAAAATACTTAGCTTGAGAATAATCTCCCCCGTAACTAGCTATGTTGCTACAATGTTCCACCCAACCATCGGCCAGTGTGCTCATCAATCTCTCAGCACCACTGCCACCCTAAAGTTGGGCATGATCTCCACAAGGAACTAGGGAACAACAGACTTACACACAACAAGACCATACACCCACAGTCAAGCCAATAATCACATCTAGACATAGTCAACCCACTAACAAATGGGTTCCTTGGAATTACTTATCCAAGCTAACACAAGGATACACTTCACAGAAAAATACAAGTTCTGGTTATGGAAAAAAACATCCAGGGAACCAAAATAAAAAATGGCAAATGGGGAAAAACAACCCAAGTGATCAAATCATTTATGGAAATGTCCTTTGCTTCACAGGGGAAAAACAACCTCCCCAAACACCTAAAACGTGGATCTATCTTCTAAGCCACTGAGCATAACCAAAAAATATGGGTTTGCAAACAAAACAGATTAGTAAAACGGGGAGAAACACCGTGTGAGAGAAATATGATTTCACAAAATGTTTCTAGGCATTGTAGGGGCTAAAACGACCTCCACACACACCCAAAGTGTGGGTCTCCTTTTCCCATTCACTGAACAATACAAAAATGGGTTTCTTGGCTTGGAGAAATTAGGGTAAATGCAGAAAAATGTGAGGGAAACACACAACAAGCTCCTGTTACTTGAGGGGGACAAAAATGGCCTCTTAAAACCCCCAAAGTGTGAATCCAAATTTTGAAAATGCCTATGGGAATTATGGGAGAAAATAAGACACCAGAAAACACCAAAAACATGAATCCCTACTGCACATGCACTCAGCAACCCAAAAACGACTTCCCAACCATGGAGAAAAATGGAAAAGACCACAGAAAACACAAAGGAGGGAGCTCAACAAGCTTCAGTCGCGTGAGGAAATGAAAGACGTGAATGCCTAATGGGTTGGGCAGAAATTTTGTGGTGTTTTCTTACCCCATAAGCCAAAACACATTTTTCCAAAATGGGTGGTATTCCCAATTCAAATTTTCGACCTCCATAACTTTTCCATCCCAAGGAAATAACTTCCTTAACCAATTTCTGGCATAAATCAATGATTGACACAAAAAGACAAAATGGGTAGTTAACAGCTTTATGGATTTACCCTTTGACATTTGGATTTTCCCCATTGGCTCAAGGATTTAAATATCTTCCCATTATTCCTTGTGAAATCATGTCCCCATATCTTTAATGTTGCGTTTACATAGTTAGTTGTGGGTATGTTTAGTAATTGCATAGTTACATGATGTCAAAAATTATATCGTGCCATCGGCTAGCATGATAACGATCGACACCGATTTTAATTTCCGAAACATAAAACACTAAATCCATGGTGGAGCCTTTTCCTTGAGCTCCATGCCATGATTTATTAACGTTATTTACATCATATATAATTTAATGCAATTGGGGTCGAAATCGATGTATTACATTCCCCTCCTCCTTACAACAGCACTGTCCTCAGTGCTTTACAACATTGACCAAAAGGCTACACTAGCACTACCTCAGTGCTATGCAAAATTGAACAAAAATGGATGTTCCAATCACATGGCATCCTCCAGCTCCCACGTACCCTCTTGAGGACTGTAGTGCTTCCTCTTCACCTTTACCTTCTCAATGGCATGATTTGAAGCTCCTCCTTGGTCCCACTACATGGTTGTCTTGCATAGGAACTCCTCCAAGTCCTTGATTTCATGCATCAGTACACACCACAGGATATTTTTCTGGGTCTTGGAGAATCCTTATCCTCAGCTTGGAACATTTCCAATGTATTTGGAAACCAGCAATACCTATGCTCAAGCCCCAAGCAATGAGTCAATTCTCATGTCAGATTCATAAGATTTTTTTCAAAACCATAGATGAATTGTGTGCACATGTATATTGACATAAAATCAACAACAAGTTTCCAAGTAAACCAAATACTTATCTACATAAGTATCTTCTTTTGGCTCCATAGGTATTCGACTTGGATTTATACAACCGTGGTACCCAAAAAAAATTCCCCAGCTCACACAAGGATGGTCCCTCTTCTCTTCTATGCATCCCTTCGAGTGTACCCACCCTTCTGGTGCTTTCTACAGTATGGATTGAATGGTATCCAAGTCTTTTCAAGCCTCAGATCACCTGTGAAATATCTCTCAATTGTGATCTGAGAGCTCCATTTTGGAGTCAAACACCTCCTTTGGGTGCCCACCAAGATCAGGTGCTTCCTTTCTGGACACCACAATGAATTAACTCACATGTTAGATTCATTCCTATAGGATGCAATCTACAACAAGATTTTCAAAACCATGGTTGCATCATATGCTTATATGTATTTACAGAAAATCAACAACAACAAAACATTGATAAGTAAGCCAAATACTTATTTGTATATCATCTCTCAACCGAGATCTTGGTTAGCCCTGCTTCAGAACCTAACACCCCTTTGGGTGCTTAATGGAAGCTTTGGATTAAGGGCCTAGAACTTCCTCCAAGTGCTCACCAATGCTTAGGTGCTTCCTTTCTGGACATCATAATACCTAGGGGTTATTCTCTTCACGTATCCCACACTCTCATGACAGTCCCCTTATGGCCTGAATGTGTGCAGAAGGAAGTTTAACCAGATGTCTTACACCCTAGGCATCCCCAGTGATGCATACAGGTGCCTAGATGGCCAGGGGGGGTGAAGCTATGTACCTGAGTACATCCTTCCATAGATGCCATCTTTCTCAAACACATCCTCTGCAGAAGATATGTACTCTAAGGGCATACTACCATCATTTCACTTGTGTTACATACTAGCATGCAGTTCACATGAGATGTCATCATAAAATTTTTAGTCATAGATTTTCAAATCTATTTCATGCGTAGATAAATTTCCAAATATCCAATGATCAATATCTTTGATAGTCAAACCAAAATATGGATTCACAATTCTTCTTCATACACAAAATCATATTTTTGCAACCTTGAGGCCATCCTCATATTGTTTGGCTTTTACAAGTGGGAGCACGTATCCCCTACTTACACATAATTCCCACAACCTGGACATTCACATACAACTTGTCCTCTTGAAACTATTTTAGATCAGGCAAACAATTAATAACATTCAATTAACAATCACTAACAAAATTTAAAATATGAAATTTAAAATTATGTTTTGTTCAGAGGTTAGATTTCAGTCATGAGATCCTTCTCATAACACATGGTAGCTTCTTGCCTCATTTTAATTGGGTACAACCATACTTCTATGTTCAAGTCATTCTTCCTACAGTCTTCAGGAAATCCTTATATGATCGTACATACATACGAGGGTCACCTCCTCATGGAACTACAAGTTGGCATGCATGCCTCCTCAACCTATACATATACTCAAATTTTCCTACTGAATATCCTTTAGTGAACCTCCTGTAATATCCTCCAAGTCCCATAAGAGATATTACACCGGTCACCTTTCTTGGAGTAGGACAACGCATAATGGCCTCAATCTTCTCAGGGTATACATATATACCCTCATCTAAGATAATATGACCCACATAATGAATCCTTTCTATATATAAGTCATAGTGGTTCAACCTTGCATACAGCTGATGCTTCCTTAGTAATTTCAAAAACAGCCTCAATTGTTCCACACATTCTCCCTCATTCTTAGAATAAATAAGAATGCCATCTAGGAGAACAAGAACAAACTTATCCAGATACTTACTGAAAACACTATTCATGAGGCACATAAATGTAGTTGTTGCATTTGTGAGACCAAATGGTACCACTACAAACTCATAACATCCATACCTTGTTCTGAAGGTTGTCTAATGAATGCCTTTATCCTTGGTTCTTACCTGATGGTAACCAGACCCCAAGTCAATCTTGGAAAATACCCTTGCTCCTCTTATTTCAAAAAAGAGATCATCAATACTAGGGAAATGATATTTGTTCTTCACAGTGACTTTGTTCAATTGTCTGTAATCAATACATAACTTCGGCGTACCATCCTTCTCTTTCTCAAACAGAACTTTTGCTCCCCATGGGGACACATTTGGCGTGATATACTTCTTCTCCAACAACTCTTGCAGTTGCATCTTCATCTCTAGCATTTCTGGTGTACCCATCCTGTAGGTGTACTCATGATGATGATGACGACGACGACGATGATGATCATGATGATGACAATGATGATGATGACGACGTTGATGATGATGATGACGATGATGATGATGATGATAATGATAATGATGATGACAATCATGATGAACAATGATGATGACCAATTATGATGATGATGATGATGATGATGATGATGACGATGACGATGTTGATGATGATGATGATGACAACGACGACGATGATGATGATGGCGATGACGATGACGATGTTGATGATGATGTTGATGACGACGATGACGATGATGATGATGATAATGAGGATGAACAATGATGATGAACAATGATGATGATGATGATGATGACGATGAGGATGATGAGGAACAACGATGATGAGGAACAATGATGATGAGGATGATGATGATGATGATAATCATGAGGATGATGATGAGGATGATGACGAGGATGATGACTGTGATGATGATGATGATAATGATGATGACGACGACGATGATGATGAAGATGATGCTGATGATGAACAATGATGATGATGATGATGATGACAATGACGATAACGACGATGATGATTGTGATGAACAATAATGATGATGATGATGATGATGACGACGACGACGACGATGATGATGATGACCATGACGATGACAACGATGACGATGATGAGGAACAATGATGATGAGGATGATGATGAGGATGATGACGAGGATGATGATGAGGATGATGACGAGGATGATGATGATAATGATGATGATGATGATGATGATGATGATGATGATGATGATGATGAACAATGATGATGATGATGTTTATGATGAGGATGACGATGACGATGATGATGACCATGACGACGACGACGACGACGATGATGATGATGACAATGGCGATGATGAGGATGATGATGATGATGATGAGGATGAGGATCATGACGATGATGATGACAAGGATGATGACTATGATGATGATGATAATGATGATGATGATGATGTAGATGATGATGATGATAATGATGAACAATGATGATGACAATGACGACGATGATGATGATGATGATGATGACGATGACAAGAATGATGATCATGATAACTATGACTATGACTATGATGATGATGATGATGATGATGAGGATGAGGATGATCACTACGATGATGAGGAATGATCATGACTATGATGATGATGATGATGCTGACAATGATAATGATGATGATGATGATGACGATGATGATGACGATGATGATGATGATGATGATGATGATGACCATGACGATGATGATGATGATGATGATGAGGAGGAGGAGGATGATAATGATGATGATCATGACGATGATGATGATGATGTTGATGATAATGATCATGATGACGACGACGACGATGATGCTCATGATGATGATTACGATGATGAGGATGCTATTGAGGATGATGGTGATGATGATGATGATGATGATGACCATGATGATGATGATGAAAAATGATTATGATGATGATGAAGACGATGATGATGATGAGGATGATGACTATGATGATGATGATGATGACTATGATGATGAGGATAATGATGATTATGATGATGATTACAATGGGGAGGATGATGATGACTATGATGGTGACAACGACAACGACGATGACGACGACGAAGACGATGATGATGATGATGATGAGCAATGATGATGAGGAGGAGGAGGATGAAGATGATGATGATGACGAGGATGATGATGATGATGATGATGATGCTTGTTATCGCCTAAGTTGTACTTAGTGGTTTTTGATCAAGTGAGCCTAGTGAACCAGACAAGGATAACTTGTTTGGACTTCAGAAGACCTCTAGTCTTGCTTCTGGGAAGCCGTGTTGTACTATATCACATGTTCATACCCCATGGGGGAATTGTAATAAATGTTCTAGCATGATAGTGTCTATAAAAGACTCAGTCTCTTAGACTTTATTTGTCAATCCGATCAGTCTAGGGTGTTTTTTCCCTTGGTTACTATTGGTTGTTGAATAAACGACTGATAATTTCTGAGTTTTTCACTCCATACCTCCAAAGTTGGGGTGGTCGTCTTGGCATTTAGGCCTATTGAGGTTATTAGAGTCTATGTGTCAATGTATAAAAATGCTAGACATCATGGTCTAGTCATATGAACATGTCTAAGTCCCCTTAGGTTTTTTCAATTTTTCAAAGTTTTAGTTTTTTTCATTGTTTTTTATTAAAATTTAATTTTTCCAAAACTTAGTCTATTTTTTAATAGTTTAATTGGAAACATTTATTTTGTAATAAAAGTGGGCCAAATAATCAGGTTTAGTCATGTAGGTGCTCATTTTCAAGCTAAGAGCACCATGTAAACCCATGGACCCACTATTTCCTAGTTTTGAGTGTCTTTCCATCGTTCAGGTCAAAAAGCCCCAAAAAATCATTTATTGATTATTTTAATTAATAAATTGGTGAATAATGGAGCAAATACAAAATCATAGATCAGTGGATTGTCAGCCGATTTGATTGAAATCAGTCAGATCTGAACCAGATTTTCTGGATCTGACAAATCCTTGACTAAGGAGGTGATCAAATCAGATCCAGAGTTGATCTTCAGCAGCATTTAAGGGAGATTGTGCCCTTTCTCTCTCCTCCACATGTGTGGGCTCTCCTCGGAGCTTTGTGGACTAATGTGTTGGTTTATGGGTTGATGTGTCAGCTCAATCAAGCCCCTGATTGACAAGTAGGCTTAGTTCAATTTCATATCTGCAGTGATTGACTCTCCATCAGCTGATTTGATCTGTCTCCATGGGATTCATGCCCCCCTCGGCTGGATCTCCTGGTTTTTGTATAAATCAAAGCACAAGCAGCCTCTTCCAACCTAGTTAGAACTAGGATTGAGGTGTTGTTGCTCTTACAGCATTGTATTGTTTATTATTCTAGAATCAAGAAGCTTTGGAGGAAAGATCTATGGTGTAATTCTCTTCATGTGTGGATGGTGATTGTCAAAAGCTTATGAGGTATAATCTGTGTTATTTATCACTACTTTTGCTGGTTAATTGTTGGCGTTGAAGGAGAGAGCTCCCTCCTGTTAGGGTAAGAGTTTATTCTAGTTTGATTTATGCTCTTACTACTGCTTATTTCAGATCTATTGGAGTTGTATGTATTTTAAGTTTAATTGCATGCTTTCCAATTATCTCTTCCAGCAACACCTATGTTTTAACCATTTATTTGTGCAAGGATTTCTAAGTTGCAGGTGATATCACTTGTAGAAAAGGTTGAGCTGGTTTGCATCTTTGTTATCTTCAATATATTCTGAATTACATAGTCCCTCGATGCTCCACCAAATGAGACTCCAAAGCCCAACATTCCCAGGCTTCCAACACTCTTTCTCTCTCTTCCTCCTTCAAAATCTTAATTTCTCTTCAAATTGGTTACTTTTAATGATTATTATTGCTTAGATCTGTCTCGCAAAGAAAGCTACATATAGATCTAGTTAGTAACATCCTTTCTTAAGTTTAGATCTCAGTTCTGTTTTGCATATAAAATCATATTTTAAGAGATCTAGCTGAAATTATCCTCTTTTTTGCAAGCATTTTAAAGAAAATTTGTAG
Organism: Pseudotsuga menziesii; assembly: GCA_001517045.1. Lineage (NCBI taxonomy): Eukaryota > Viridiplantae > Streptophyta > Pinopsida > Pinales > Pinaceae > Pseudotsuga > Pseudotsuga menziesii. The sequence continues at coordinate 57,599 of LPNX010306048.1, forward strand.
CTTGATTTTAAGGTAGTTTCCTTTTGTTGTACTTTAAAGTTTCATATTTTGAAATAAAAGTGCACATCTCATTGGCTTCCCAAACAACAAGCCAAGATCCCAAGGAAAGATTTCCTTCCTTGGTTTCTTTTTTGCAAAACTAGACTACCCCAACTTAACAAATTTTTACTTAGTTTTTTTTTGGTAACTAGTGTGGTGACCCAAAACACTTTTAAAGTGTGTTTGGGCACATTTCATTCTAATTGATCACTGTTTTTTAATAGGTATAACAAAAAATAGAAGGACACTCTACCCAATTTCTGACTCTTGGATGAACCAGAGCTTCCCGAAAGCTTCCCCCACCGCTGTGTTTTAATTCTAGCTTGTTACAAGCTTGTTGTAAGCCTTTGGATCCCAGATAACAAGGACCAAAGTGCATCAATTTCAATCTGCTGATATTGTAAATCGTTGCTAATAAAAAGAAAAGGTCCTTTCGAATAGGCTCTTTCGAGCCTATTCGCCATCCCCCCTGGGGGGATTTGCGTCCATGTTTTTTTTTGCTTTTCGTTCCTTTTTTTCAATCTAGTGTAGTTCTAATCTGTAGGGTAGTATACTTTGATTTATTATCAATTCCATATTCCATATCTAAGGTTTCAAGGTAATTTAATACTTACCCCACGACTTCCCGATTTACTCGAAAGGGGAAATAGATGCGTGGTAGGACTAATTAGAGAACCGGCATTGTGTATATTTGTTTTCCTTTTCATCAATTGTTTCATCAGCTATAATAAAATTAACCCCTCCTTTATTCTTCAATTGAGATCCACTTGGATCGAAAGAGGTTCCTGGAGGGTTTTCTTTTTAACAAGAACACCCATCTCAAAATTTACTAAAATTGACAAGACTCCAGTGTGTATTCTTTGCACTTGGCTACAGTTCGTCCGATCAGTCAAGCTATATAAAAAGAATTTGAGTGACTAGAATAATTAGGATTCACTCTCCCAAATTGACAAACCATCAGGTGAAAATCTAAAAGCTATATCAAACCATTACAGTGGAAAAATACCCAAAGGAAGCGAGAACTCCTGAAAAGTGACGTCGGGGCACCGATCTCTATTATTCCTGTGGGTGCATTATGAACAATAGACTTAGAGACTCCATTCAGCCCACATATTCCTTGCGGGTAGCCGTGACAGTTTAGTTTGGACATAGTCCAAGTACTCTCGGGTATATCTGGAGTCCCCCTCTTTCGCCTAATTTTAATCAACTCATATTCCACATTAACTTAAAACATACCAAGAGGCAATCATAAAACATTCACTCAAATCACATGCAAGTACATTGATTATCTTTTGAATCCATTTTAAGGCACTCTTTATTTTCTTGCTATATATATATATATATATTGTGTCTCAGCATTGTGCTTTCGTGTGCTCTTTTTGTATCTTGTCATCTATGGTTGTTTATGGTTAAATTTCATACTCCTAAGTAACTTATTTAGTTTAACATCACCATACTAAATAATTTTGCCTTAGTAACTTAATAGGGTCTACCCCCCTTGGCTTCGTTAGGAGTTGAGCCTAAACAGAGAAGTCAAGAATAAGGTGACAACCTTGACTTGAGACTTGCCCCCAAGGACACACTGAGTGGCTTGAATATTTCTGTCACGTGACTGAGGTGTGTGAAAGGCGGCAACACTTTTTGGCGCCATCGCCGATGATAAATATTTTTATTCCCAAGTACGACTTAGCTTAACTTTTTTCTAAACAACTAAAAAGATAAAAATTGTTGATCTTGTCTTTAAAAAACATAAAAATTAAAACTCGATCCATATGGAGACTCCACTGTCTAACATCCCTCCAAGAATTTCTACCCGAAGAAACCATCGACAAATATTCAATCCTCTCCATGACCCCGAAAGGTTTATTAAGGAAAGATTGAATAGGTAGACTTCCCGTAGAAACCTTGAAAATTTAGGAGACCAATCCCTTTTAGATATCCATTACATATTTGTAGAGAGTCATGTTCACCAATCTTAAGAAATGATGGAATTGTTCAAACCCCTTGACTTTTCTTAGATAGCAGGTGCTCCCCATGCCATTCCAAAAATATTCTATCAAGAAGCTCCCCATATTTCAGGGCAATAATGCCATCACTGCCAAGTTTCACATTCAAAAGTTTGAAAAACACCTGGTCAGTTATTGCAATGATGCTGCCCATGAACATGATGATGTCAAAATGAAGCTCTTTGCTTTGTCCTTAGAAGATGATGCTGAAGAATGGTAATTCAGCCTACATGATGATTCATATAAAACTCTTAGTGAATTCCTAGAGGGTTTTAAGAAGAAATGTGGGGGAAATAAAGAACCAAGACATCTGCTTGCTGCCCTTCATAACATAAAGAAGATAGAGAATGAAACCATGGATGAATTTAACACTAAGTTCAGGCATGTGGTTGCAGACGTGTTGCAGACCTCCCTAGAGAAATCAAGCCAAGGGATGCCTCCATCCTCATATCTTACATCGAAGCTTTCACTGGTGATTTGAGGTACCAGTTAAGGGACAAAGAGCTGGTTGATCTAAAAACTACTTAGGAATTGGCTGAGAAAATAGAAAAGAATATGCAATCTTCAGTAAAATCCAACATTCCAGGTTACATTAGGGGAAACATTTCATACAACAAAGATAAGGGAAAATCTGTTGAATTAGAGGAAAAGGAAACCTCCAAAGACCCCATGGAAAAGGTAACTAACACGATAAAATAATTGTTTACTAGTCAAAAACAAATCATGGCAAATCAATCCACACAATTGAATCATATTTAGAACAGAATAATCACAATGGAAAGAAATAATGGACCTAGGAACTTTCAGCCTAAACAGAATCAGGTGTATCAGAAGAAATCTCCTCAGCAAGAACCTAGGATTCCAAACCAATTAGACTCAACTAACCTGGTAGAAGAAGTCATTCCATGGTGTAGACCTTGTGATCAATTCCACCAAGAAAGCACTTGCTATATAGAAAACTAGGTTATAGAACATGGAATGATCGAGGTCAAAATCAGGAAACAACATCAGGCAAGTTTGATCATGTATACATGGTAGGCCAGGCCTACCCTTTGTCACCAGCTAAACAGTGCAAGCCTAAGGATGAAACCATTGCAGAATCTTATAGTGAAACTTATGATGAAAACTGTAATGTACATGATGGGTCTCCTACGTGTTCTCCATATAACGATGACAATTTGGAAGGTTTACTGCCTTGTGACCTTTTTCTATGAAAAACATGAGTATGAAAATGAGGACAAGTATAACTTGGATCATGATACATATGACGAAGACTCCCTTATCTCTGACAAATATGTTGATGGGGAGTTCTGGACATTCATGGAAAATCCAGTCTGTGACATGAATAAAGAGGAAAATAATGAACCAGAAACTTTTGATGGTTTTGTGGATTTTTCTATCTATGGCATATCTGAAGGAGAGAACATGGATCTGGAGACCTGGGAAAATCCTAGAATGGAAGAGGAGTATTCAAAAATATTATATGATCATTCGGAGTCATATCATGCAAAGCCGCACAAAGGTATCATTAATGAAGACATGGAGAAGTAGTGTTGTGAAAAGACAGAGGTGATGTAGTTAGTAGAATATCAGTATCAACTATCATCATCACATATAGAGTCTCCTCATGATCTGGAGCAACTTGGGGCTTATACAGGGAATTATCATTCGGTAAGCCTCAATGATCTGTATGGTGGTGTAGTCAATCTGCCTCATCACTCTTATTTGTATATAAACCCTGTCCAGTCATGGATAGAAGTAGCCTAGGAAAGCAATTACAAGTTTGGGAGGAAGTTTGATGATATTATGCATGCCTATGATCTCCCATCCATCCCACCCATTCTGAATCATCATGCAGGTTTGCATTTTCTGAATAAGGTATCCTTACTTTGGCTGGTAACCAAAGACAAGGAATTTTTTTTTTATGTTAATAAAATGCTTAGGTGGTTACATTGGATTTTTTATTACACCTAACCTCTTAAATCATGCTCAGAGTAGGAAAATAAGATCCTAAAAGAGAGCATTTACTTTTTGCATCTACATTTTGTACTTAGCTATAATAAAACTTTTTTTTCATTAGTTAATTACATTTCTTTTGTTTAAATAAATCAGCTTAATGGTTCATTTGGTTTTTATATAAAGCTTGTGCTACTGAGGTTTTCTTGTCAAGTTGAGATGTTTTTACAAGGTATATAAACCAGATATTATGGTGTTCTTGTATCCTTTCCTTTCCTTAAAGACTAGATCGAGCAAACGTCCTACAGTTGGAGCCAGAATGTTACCACCTAAGTTGTACTTAGTGGTTTTTAATCAAGTGAGCCTGGTGAACCAGACAAGGATAACTTGTTTGGACTTTAGAAGACTTCTAGTCTAGATTTTGGGAAGCCTTGTTGTACTATATCACATGTTCATACCCCATGGGGGAATTGTAATAAATGTTCTAGCATGATAGTGTCTGTAGAAGACTCGGTCTCTTAGACTTTATTTGTCAATCCGATTAGCCCAGGGTGTTTTCTCCCTTGGTTATTATTGGTTGTTGAATAAACGACTGATAATTTTTGAGTTTTTCACTCCATACCTCCAAAGTTGGGGTGGCCAGCTTGGCATTTAGGCCCATTGAGGTTATTAGAGCCTATGTGTCAATGTATAAACAAGCTAGACATCATGGTCGAGTCATATGAACATGTCTAAGTCCCCCTAGGTTTTTTCAATTTTTCAAATTTTTAGTTTTTTCAATGTTTTTTATTAAAATTTAATTTTTCCAAAACTTAGGCTATTTTTTAATAGTTTAATTGAAAAAATTGATTTTCTAATAAAAGTGGGCCAAATAATTAGTTTTAGTCATGTAGGTGCTCATTTTCAAGGTAAGAGCACCATGTAAACCCATGGACCCACTATTTCCTAGTTTTGAGTGATTTTCCATCACTCAGGTCAGAAAGCCCCAAAAAATCATTTATTGATTATTTTAATTAATAAATTGGTGAATAATGGAGCAAATCCAAACTCATAGATCAGTGGATTCTTAGCTGATTTGATTGAAGTTTATCAGATCTGAACCAGATTGATTAGATCTAACAAATCCTTGACTGAAGGAGGTGATCGAATCGGATCTATAGTTGATCTTTAGCAGCCTTTAGGGGGAATTGCACCCCCTCTCTCTCCTCGACATGTGTGGGCTCTCCTGGGAGCTCTGTGGACTGATGTGTCAGTTTATGCGTTGATGTGTCAACTCAATCAAGCCCCTGATTGACAAGTAGGCTCAGTTCAGATTCAGATATCCAATGATTAACTCTCCATCAGCTGATTTGATCTGTCTCCTTGGGATTTGCGCCCCCCTGGGCTGCATCTCCTGGTTTTTGTATAAAACAAAGCACAAGCAGCCTCTTCCAAGTTAGTTAGAATTGGGATTGAGGTGCTATTGCTATTGCATTGTATTATTTATTATTCTGGAATAAAGAAGCTTTGGAGGCAAGATCTATGGTGTAATGCTCTTCATGTGTGGATCGTGATTGTCAAATGCTTATGAGGTATAATCTGTGTTATTTATCACTTCTTTTGCTGGTTAATTGTTGGCCTTGAAGGAGAGAGCTCCATCCTATTAGGGTAAGAGTTTATTATAGTTTGATTTATGCTCTTACTGCTGCTTGTTTCAGATCTATTGGAGTTGTATGTATTTTAAGTTTAATTGCATGCTTTCCAATTATCTCTTCCAGCATCACCTATGTTTTAACCATCTGTTTGTGCAAGGATTTCTAAGTTGCAGGTGATATCGCTTATACAAGAGGTTGAGCTGGTTTGCATCTTCAATATCTTATGAATGACATAGTCCCTCGGTTTTCCACCAAAGTAGACTCCAAATCCCAACATTCCCAGGCTTCCAACACTCTTTCTCTCTCCTCCTCCTTCAAAATCTTAATTTCTCTTCAAATTGGTTACTTTTAAGAATCTTATTGCTTAGATCTGTCTCAGAAAGAAAATTACATATAGATATAGTTACTAAGATCCTTTCTTAAGTTTATATCTTAGTTCCATTTTGCATATAAAGTCATATTTTAAGATATCTAGCTGAAATTATCCTATTTTTTGCAAGTATTTTAAAGAAAATTTGTAGCTTTCTTTTAAGGTAGTTTCCTTTGTTGTACTTTAAAGTTTCATATTCTGCAATAAAAGTGTACATCTCATTCGCTGCCTAAACAGCAAGCCAAGATCGCAAGAAAAGCTTGCTTTCCTTGGTTCCTTTTTTGCAAAACTAGACTACCCCAACTTAACAAATTTTTACTTAGTTTTTTTTTGGTAACTAGTGTGGTGATCCAAAACACTTTTTAAGTGTGTTTGGGAACATTTCATTTTAGTTTCTCACTATTTTTTAGAAGTTCTAACAAAAAAGAGAAGGAGACTCTACCCAATTTCCAACTCTTGGACGAACCAGAGCTTCTCGGAAGCTTCCCCCACCACTGTGTTTTAATTTTAGCTTGTTACAAGCTTGTTGTAAGCGTTTGGATCCCAGATAACAAGGAACAAAGTGCATTAATTTCAATTTGCTGATATTTTAAATCGCTGATAATAAAATGAGAATGTCCTTTCAAATAGGCTCCTTCGAGCCTATTCGCCATCCCCCCTGGGGGGATTTACATCCGTGTTTTTTTTTTCTTTTCATTCCTTTTTTTTGAAATCTAGTGTAGTTCTAATCTGCAGGGTAGTATACTTTTATTTGTTGTCAATTCCATATTCCATATCTAAGGTTTCAAAGTAATTTAATACTTACCCCACGACTTCTCGATTGACCCGAAAGGGGAAAGAGATGCGTGGTAGGACTAATTAGAGAACCAACATTGTGTATCTTTGTTTTCCTTTTCATCAATTGTTTCATCAGCTATATTTAAATTAACCCCTCCTTAATTCCCCAATTGATATCCACTTGGATTGAAAGAGGTTCCTGGAGAGTTTTATTTTTAACAAGAACACCCATCTCAAAATTTACTAAAATTGACAAGACTCCTGTGTGTATGCTCTGCACTTGGCTGCGGTTCGTTCGATCAATCAAACTGCATCAAAAGCACTTGAGTGACTAGAATAATTAGGATTCACTCTACCAAATTGACAAACCATCAGGTGAAAATCCAAAACCTAGATCAAACCATTACGGTGGAAAAATACCCAAAGGAAGCAGGAACTCCTGAAAAGTGACCTCGGGGTGCCGATCTCTATTACACCTACAGGTGCATTATGAACAATAGCCTTAGAGGCTCCATTCAGCCCACATATTTCTTGTGGGTAGCCGTGATGGTTTAGTTTGAACATACTCCAAGTGCTCTCGGGTATATCTAGAGTCCCCCCTTTTCGCCTAATTTTAATCAACTCATATTCCACATTAACTGAAAACATACCAAGAAACAACCACAAAACATTCACTCCAAGCACATGCAAGTACATTGATTATCTTTTGACTCCATTTTAAGGCACTGGTTATTTTCTTGCTATATATATATATATATATATATATATATATATATTGTCTCAGCATTGTGCTTTCATGCACTCTTTTTGTATCTTGTCATCTATGGTTGTTTATGGTTAAATTTCAAACTCCTAAGTAACTCATTTAGTTTAACATTACCATACTAAATAATTTTGCCTTAGTAAGTTAATAGGGTCTACCCCCCTTGGCTTCATTAGAAGTTGAGACTAAATGGAGGAGTCAAGAACAAGGTGACAGCCTTGACTCAAGACTTTCCCCCAAGGACAAACCTAGTGGATTGAAAATTTATGCCACATGACCCAGGTGTGTGAAAGGTGGCAACACTGCTCATGACCATGATGATGATGGTGAAAAATGATGATGATGACGACGCCGATGATGATGCTGATGATGATGAATATGATAATGATGATGATGATGACGATGACGATGATGATGAACAATGATGATGATGACGATGACGACGACGACGACGACGACGACGATGATGTTGATGATGATGACCATGACGATGATGACCATGGCGATGATTATGAACGATGATGATGATGACGATGTTGATGATGACGATGACGATGATGAGGATGATGAGGATGATGATGATGATGATGGTAATGATCATGATGAAGACGACGACGAGGATGATGATGATGGTGACAATGATGATGATGATCACAATAACTATGGATATGATGACGATGATTATGATGATGATGGTGATGCTTACGATGATGAGGATGATGATGACTATGATGATGATGATGATGACGACTATGATGATGATGATGATGATGATGATGACAATGATGAAGATGATGATGACGACGACGACGACGATGATGATGATGACTACCACCATGATGGTGACCATGAACAATGATGATGATGATGATGATGTTGATGATGATGATGAGAATGATGACGACTATGATGATGAGGATGATGACTATGATGATGATGATGATGATGATGACGATAATGTAGATGATGATGATAATGATGAACAATGATGGTGATGATGATGACGATGATGATGAATGACGATGATGATGATGATGATGATGATGAATGACGACGATGATCATGATGAATAATGATGATGATGCTGATGCTGATGACGAGAATCATGATGAAAAAAATTCTACCATCCTCTTCCATTTCACTCTATCATTATTTGGTAAACCTTCTATCTATGTAGTTCATAAAAACATACTCATGACAACTATATCCCATTTAAATACCTACAAAGAACTCATAGAATGGGATCATTTGTTGGTTCAAGGACTTGTTGAAGGCTCATACACATTAGAACAATGAACAATATCATGATGTCTTACACATTACAGTGGTTTCTCGTGGTGATTGATCCCTAGAAGTGGTGTTTGTCGTATGAGGCCCTAATGATCTTTCTCTACCCCCCCCACTCTCCATCTCTCTACTCTCTCTATATATTTCTCTCTCTCTCACACACACACATAGAACACGTCATGATACCTTATTTATAGAATAAGGCCCAAATTATCTTGCTCTACCCTCGTCCCACTCTCTATATTTCTCATTAACCCTCCTCGTCTCTCTCTCTCTCTCTCTCTCTCACACACACACACACACACACACACACACACACACATGGAACACATCACCCATCCTTTCCCATAACGATCGAACATGTTTTACCTCAAATGACCATGTACATGGTGAGCGAATCCATTTATGTTTTTCAGTAAGGATATAAATTTTAGAGGGATACTAGCGCGCCATCTATCTATTATTGACCAAGCACTTGAGGTCATGTTTTATTGACAATGGTGTTATTTACCATGTGTTATTGACCATGGTCACCACTGTCTCTACTGTTGTGACCATGGTTGCCACTGTCGCTACAGTCATGTTAGGACTTGAGGCCATGTGTTATTGACCATGGTTGCCACTGTCTCTACTATCGTGTTAGGGCTTGAGGCCGTGTGTTATTGACCATGGTCGCCACTAAACTTTTGTTAAACCTTGACACCCATCCTTGGTTAGTGTTGTAGGCCTCCCTTACCCTCCACTAACCATATGTAAGGAGCCTAAGACCTCACCTATTAAGACCTCCTAAATAGGTTTTGAGTCTTTGCTTGTCATACAACCCAAATATTCATGTTGATAAGGATTCCCACTGATGTATGAATTCCTCAACGCTTCCAACCTGTTGTAATTTGGTAAGTTTACTGAAAAAAATTATTTTCTTTGATTATTGAAACCTATTAAAAAAATCATTTTTGAACAAGTTCCAGGTGTAGGAAAAATTATCTCTCATTCACCATAAGTACCAATTATAGGCGCACCCTTCCATATGCATTGACACATATTTCACCTTCTCCTCGTTAGATTGAATATTGTAAATGTCGAAGTATTCTTCCATCTTGTTTAGCCAAGCAATGCATTGATATTCACTTCCATTATGTTTCGACAACTCTATTTTCTCCTTAGATGTGTACACTTTGTAAGGACGATATTTATTTCCTTTTGCTTTACGGTTTGATGGTGGCTCGAAACTACTAGATGATGCAAGTGACATATTTGAACTGCTTTGTTGTTGTTGGCGATTTTTAACCTTTTTATACTCTACTATCTTACTGATAGCTTCTATTTTGTTGTTTAATAGTGCCTCCATATCTGGGAGTATTTTTGTTTCTATCTCTTGCTTAGGCATCGCATTGTTAATCTTTATTTCTTTTTGAAGTTCTTCTTGATTCCTTGTGATTGTTTTTTGTGTGGCAACATGGAATGAGGCATCTAACATGTCTAGACTATTGACTTGATTCGAACTAGGTATGAGTCTTTGTAACACCTTGATTAATGTATTATGGTTTTGCGTCATTGTGCTCAATTTCTGTGTTAAGGTGTTTATGTTTTGGTTCATGGTACTCATTTTATCATCAAAGTATTCTTGTTCTTCGTCCAGGATGTCAAATTTTTCGTCGAGCCTTCTTTCTAGTACCAGAACAAGGTTGTCTTTGAGTACTATATTGTTATTTTTCATCTCTTCCTTCAAACTTTTCTAGTTCGTGACAAGGGACTTGATGCCCTTCTCCATTTTTTCGATTTTCTCTTTCAGTTCTGCCATGGTGTTGGACCTTGTATGCAGAGGTGTGCACTTTGATGTTATTTTGGCTTCTGAAGGTGAAAACATATTTTTACTAAGGATGGTGAGATTTTAAGGATAATAATTAATGATTATATTAATGATTATATAATAAAATATTTATTTTATTATTTATTTTAATATAATAAAACAAATTTGAAATATTATAATTATAATTATATTATAATATATTTAAAATAAATATTATATTATAATATTATATTTGATATATTTATTATATTATGATATTTTTTTTTTGTAGGTCATCATGGAGGTGGGAACAACAACGCGTCAAAGCAGGGTAGGGAGGACAGGGATGGGTTGGTGGGGTAGTGAATCGATGATGGTCGATTTGTTGGGAGTTTGGGGACGCACAACGATCTGACATTGGACTGTGGAGGGAGATTGCAGGTGAGCGTGGAGCCGTGCGCACGAGTAAGAAGGGAGGAGGATTGTTGTACAAGGACGCAGATGGGCGGCGGGGTAGAGAAAGGAGAAGGAAGCAGGGTGTGCGAGCAGGGAAGGCGTAGGATGGCGATGGTGAGGAGTTCGACGAGGTAAGGGAGGACAAATGAAGGTAGGGAGAAGTGATGAGAAGTATAGCTGTATGAGTTGGGATGGTCGTGTGGGAGGTGGCAGCTCATGCGGTGGAGGTGGACGTGGTGGAGGGCAGTGTGGAGGAGAATGAAGTTGGCATGGTGGAGATGATGGGCGTGAAGTGGGGGAGGACAAGGGAAATGATGGACTTAAGGGAGGTAGAATTATGGTATGGAGAATGAAGGACTATGGATGAGCAATAGAAGGTGAGAAGGGTGCTGGAAGAGCCGAATCTGAGCTTAGATCGAAGGAGCGAATGCACTCTGATACCACTTGGAGCAACCCTATCCAGTTGGACTATTTAATAGTCAAATCTGACTTTCATGTTCAATAGTAAAATATGAATGATATATTAGATCATGAATATAAATTTACAATAAGCTCATCTTTATATGGCTTGAGAAAGCATAGTGAACGGTTATGCCCTTTCACTAGTAACCTAATAACCTATTTATTTATAATTAATAATATTAATTAAATATTCACAACAGCTTCTTAGTGGAGAAAGAATTATATATATGTTAAACCCACAAACTTGGTTCCTTCCTAAGGACCAATGACTTACTAATAAAGGATGGACGAGTATTTTAAAATAAATACGTTATATTATATAGAAAAGTAAAGGAGTGTTATAGTTGGTATCTAACAATGAACATGATAAATTTAGGAACAATTTTGGATATTTCCCTTTATTGACATGGGAAAGAACTTTGGAGGCCCCAAAATTAAAAAAGTTGTCCTTAACTTGTTTTCTGTTGCGCAACAAAGATTTTGTTGGTGAAGAAGTGGCTGGGTAGAAAACCGGGGAAGTTTGTCCCCCTTGGAAGGAAACATGACAACCAACCACCGCCATTTGGCTTCGTTTGTAACCAGAGGGTTCGACTTTATAAATACCTTACATAATGATGTGAGGGGATGGCATGCGATGGGGTGATGTGAGGGGATGGCATGCGATGGGGAAGCGTTGAAGAAGGATGGAAGCGATTTCGATAGCGAAGAAGGATGTTTTCAATTTGGAAGCATTGAAGGTATGGGCTTGACGCCTGTGATAAAAATTATTCCAAGCGTTCTCTTTTATGCATTCTTTGAAAAATTATTAACATATCTAAACATTAAAAACTTCCATTGTTTGAATTGAGTTTAACGTTGGTAATGAGAAGGTTCCCAACGTTCTCTTTTATGCATTTTCTGCAAAATTATCAACAGATCTAAACATTAAAAATTTCCATCGTTTGATTGGGATTAACACATGTAATTCGAAAGTTCCCGGCGTTTGATTTGATGCGATGAGAATTATATATACTTTAGTCTCTCCTCCACTATTCCAATGCGATGGGACGGAGAATGCGATGGTCATTTGCCCTGGGTGTGAGGTTGTTTTTGTTTTTGGTAAAATCCGTAGGCTCAGGTTCGCCCTTTCGGGTTGTCGATTGGCCATCAAGTATGCTGACGAAGATACAAAAATATCAGAGAGGCTTTTTGGTTTTTATATTAATTTTCTCGTCAAATAATTAGGTTTTTACTTCACGGTTACAACACTCGCAGAAAGTATTTTTTGACAGTATTAGTTTTGCATTTTGATTATTTTCATTGCAGACTACCCAGCCTTGTGATTCTATTTATGTAATATCCAATTAGTTACATCCAACTGTTGAGTGTAAAAATTTGGGTGAGATGTTGATTAGGGACAGGATTTTCTAGGTAACTTTCCATTTGGTTTCTGAATGCCCTCATGCAGTCGTATTTTTGTTCAGAGTCAAAACTTTACATCAATCTACTTTAGCTTACAATCAAAAGTTATGCCTAGTGTAGATTTTAATCACAGAGATCCCATTCTTGGGTTTTGACTCATTTTTGTCTCTGTATCATTACTCCATGGAAAGATCCAGGCGAGTGGAAATCGATCCAATACTCATTACTTTCATGTAGTTCAAAATATCAAAGATGAGAACGATAGGGGGATCTCCTTCTTGAGGTTCTACTTATACTGAATATTTTTTTTAGTATATAATTATGGAAAGGAGAAGGAAAGACAAACCAGTATGAGAGGAAACTTGAGTCATGTCCTATATATATATAAAGATAGATTATTCATGCGATTCCTTTTTAAAAAAAGTATTATGATCTAAAGGTATAAATTTATCCTACGATTTGAACAAGATCAAGTAATGATCTAAATGTATAAATTTAGCCTGCGATTTGAACAAGATCACAATTGAAATGAGATTCATGTATTTTTATAAAGATCTTGTTTGTGTTTTATATAAACTCCTTTGTCTTGTGTTGAAGTATTTGCATGTTAAGAATACCGGTGATTAATCTTGAATCCATTGTCTTTATGTTATTAACTAGTCACATGTTAATTGTAACCACAATGGGAATGGAATTCAATGAAAAGTTGTTTCCATTTAATTAAGTAATATGGTTGACTTTACTTTTGTTTTAAACAAATTATGAGGAGGTTTTAGATATAAGTTATGTTTAGAATTGTCGTGATGACAAAGAATAATAAGTCTCATAAACATAAGCAAGGTATTCCTTTTGGATATCCTAACTTGAAACTTGGTAAGTTCAACCCACATCCTTACCTTAGTGGATTCGTCGCCCAGCTTGGTGGTGGCTTTAGACGAGAAAACATATGTCAAATGAAGCCTATGGTTGGGAGGAAAGTTGTAGACACGTTTTTAGTCACCTAAGCTAAAGGAGTATCTTTAAGAGTTAATTTGTTTATGGATTTAATTTATCTTTTCTATAAGTTTATTATGAAGCTTATGTTCTTGAATTTTTAGATTGTTATATAGTACTAATATGTATGTTGAGTGTTGGCTCTAGAGGCTGTGAATGGCATTGGGATAACTCTTGGAAGACACTCTAGAGTAAAACCATTATATATATGCATACTTCGTAACTAGTTTTCTTTTATCATATCTAGTCACCTAACCTTGTTATTACTCCTCAATCGAATAGGAGACTATGCCTCTGCCGTTGATAATGGTGTTTAAGGGGACTAAGTGCAACATATGGTGCTATAACTAAAATAGCAAGGTTAACTTGTAATTGTTTGATCATACCGTTGGAGACATTTATCACCATACACACTCTTTTTGGTCAATTTGACCTAGTTAAACAACTATCCTAAGTATTGTTGACTTAATTGACATCAGAAGAGAACCGGATGACATCAGCTGGATCACACCCACACCTACCCTCAGTCAAAGAGGCTAACGTAGCCTTATCCTACATTCGAGGAGGCTAACTGAAGCACTCCGGGGGTGATCTGAGTGTCATTAATGCCCCATATTTCTATCTGATGGTTACAATTAGTTAAACAGAGTAGTGAAGGTTCCCTCCTTTATTAAATTGATTATTTAATGAACTAGAGTCAATAGAGGCGCCTCCAACCACTTCTGATGTTCAGTTACACTTCAGTTAACCTCATCGGGGTTCATTGGAGTCATTGAAGCGCAACCACTTGTTGGTTGGCTTTTTGTGACATGTGTCTAACCTACTTTCAGTTAGAATCAGTCATTTATTGCACTTCGACTTCAGTTAGGGCTCAGTTGAGTCAATTAGGGTTTTGATCAGTGGTTAACTAGAGTGTTGACTGTGGCTTACATTGAGTCAAGCTAGACTCACTCATTCAATTCATATGACCTCCTTAGGAATTCAAATTGATTTTTCATTCATGCTTGCAGCATGATCATTATATTGTATTACTCATTCTTTATGTGAATATATAGAGCGACTACTCATTTTGTAGCACAATTACACCACTTTCATGTCTTATTGTTATTAATATTTGATGAGATTGTGTTTTAGTCCCTAGATTACTATGGCAGATTAATATGGTATCAGAGCTCATTGTGGGATGAAGCTCAAATCTCTCAAAAACAAGCTTTTTGACAGATCTTGCATGAAAATTGAGCAATAGTTCAAAAATCCAGCACTGCACCAGAAGCCAAGGCTTACCACTTAATACCCCAAGTAAAGAACTTGTTGATCAAGCTTGCTTGATTGACTATGCTGGGTGTGATGAAAGCATAAAAAGTGCAGGGTGTTTGACCTTACATTTCCCTTTTTGTTGTGATTTTCAGGTTTTCTACAGGTGAAGCATTCGCTCCAGCAGATTCAGATGGCCTCTTCAGTAGATATTTTGAATCCGTTAAATTTCCACTCATGGAAAGGAGACATGGAGATCGAGCTATGCTCCAGAGGACTCTATAGGGTCACCATGGACACTGAAGAAGAGCCTGGTTCTGCAATAGACAAATCAAGATTCTTGAACAAGAAGGATGAAGCATTCGGATTCTTGTGCCTCTCTATTTTCCGGGATCTTCTTTTCCATCTTTTGGGATTGAAGACTCCAAAGGAAATTTGGGACAAATTGGAAGCCCTGTATGGAAATAATGATGATTTGAGAGTTTACCAAATCAAAAATGAATTGATGTCTCTCTAGCCCTCCAATTTTGAGACCTTGAATGACTTTTTCACAAAGTTCAAGCACATTGTCTTACTATTGAAGCAATGCAAACTGGAGAAAGAGGATGATTAGCTCATCCTCACCATACTCTCCAAACTTAGAGCTAATTATTCAATTTTTGTGTCTACATTCTATGCGGGGAAGCTGACGACCCCTGGATGGAAGATGCCTACACTCAATGCCTTCATTGAGTCCCTAACAAGTGAACATGACAAGCTTGTCCAGATGGAGATCATCAGATCCTCTCGTGATCAAGCCCTCCATGTCTCGGGGCCCAAAGATCTGAAGGCTAAAGGAAAGAAGCAGAAGAACCCAAAAACTAAATTCGAAGCCCCTAATTCTAAAGTTTAAAACCAACAGCATGATGAGTCTTTCGGATCAAAGAAGAACAAAGGAACAGGGCATCATGGAAAGGAAAAAGTCACGTGTTCATACTATGGGAAGGACTTCCACCTTGAACATGCCTACATGAAGAAGAAGCTTGATGAAGCTACCTCTCTCCTTGAGAGAAATCACATGAATATTTCAGAAAGCTTTCGGAGGAGAGATCAGCAAGATCGGGAACCATAGCATGAAAAAGGTCATGCCCTCATGGAAAGCACTTCGAAGTCCAAAGCACTCTTGATTGATTCCAGAGATTCGAACCACATGATGGTTGAAAGAGACTCTTTTTCATCCTTGGAGACCGACAAATCCATCCCCATCCACATGGGAGATGACTCCACCATCATTTCAGAAGGACAAGGTACGGTTGATCTTGAGAATGGCTATTTTTCAAATGTTTTGTATGTACCGTCTCTGGCATCAAATCTCCTTGGTGTCTATCAGATGACACATACAGGAGTGCCTAAGAGAGTATCTTTCATCCCTAATGATTTTGAGATAACGAAACCTGCATCTAGGAAACTCATTGCTAAAGGCTTTGCAAACCATCATGGAAAAGCCTATGAGTTCTCCCACTTTGTGGCAGATGCAAAGCCCACCATAGTGCTAACTCATGGAAATGAAGTTAGTAGGCTGTGGCATGAAATGTTTGGCCATCTAAATTTCAAATATTTGTAGCAATTACAGAAAAAATCCATGGTTGAAGGCCTCCCGGTCATGAAGGAAACCACTGGAATTTGCAAGGGCTGTGTGGTTGGAAAACACCTAGAGCACAAGTTCGATCAGGGGAAGGCAAACGGAGCTACATGCATATTGGGGCTAATACATTATGATATCAGCATTCCTATTCCTATCACATCCATGAATGGATCAAGGTATCTTCTGAACTTTATTGATGATTTTTCAAGGTACACATGGGTCTTCTTTCTTAAAAATAAGTCCGAAGTATGTAAAAAATTTACTAAACTGAAGGCCTTGATCGAGAATGCCTCTGGGATTAAGATCAATATATTGAGATATGATAATGGTGGGGAGCATGTCAGTAATGAGTTGTTTCATATATGATCCCAAAGTGGTATTCAGGTCCAACATTCATTTTCCTACACTCCCCAGCAGAACGGAGTAGCGGAAAGGAAGAATCGGTCTCTCAAGGAGATGACCACCTGTATGTTGGAATCAAAGAAGTTGGCTACAAATTTGTGGGATTAATCCATGCATGGTGAAGAATACATTTAGAATATGGTTCCAAACTCATCCGTGAAAGGGACAAACCCTTTCGAAGCATACTTCAGACACAAGCCAGTTGTGTCGAACCTACGCGTGTTTGGGTCCACTGCATGGGCCCAAGTTCCACTTGATAAAAGAAGGGCATTGCAACCACAAATCACATAATGTCTATTTATTGGGTATCCTAATGAATCAAAAGGTTTCAAGCTACTAGATATTAAAACAAAATAAATCATCATCGAGAGAAGTGTCAAGTTCGATGAGCCTCTTCAGGAGGTGGAACTAGTGAAGGCCCAAAACAATTGAATTTTCTTCTTATTCTACTAAATATTTGGATGATGAAATTGGGGGTGATGATGCTAATTTGGATCCTCTGATTTCTGATATCAATGTACAAAAAAAATCAGATGTTCAATCAGAACCTAAAGTACAAAATCATCTTCCCACATGGGCCTGACATACACTCTCCTCCGCAAGAGATAACATTTGAAATCCGGATGATCCAAGGAGAACCCGGTTTGATTTTCAAAGAGCAAGTATTGCGCTCTCTTCTCCTAATAATTTGTTATTCAAAATTTTTTATTTGATGATTATTTCAGACCCAAAATCCTACTACCATGATGGGAAGGATCCGAGATGGCAAGTTTCCATGGATGAAGAGATGAATTCTCTTTAGAAAAACACTACTTGGGAGCTAGTTTCTCTTTCTCCGGAAAGTAAATTTGTTCAATGCAAGTGGGTGTTTCAGACCAAGGTTGCTGCTAATGGAAGTACCTGCAAATATAAGGCAAGGCTAGTGGCAAAAGGTTTCTCTCAGGTCCAAGGTGTGGACTGCCATGAGACCTTTGCACCGGTTACAAAAATGGACTCCATCTGCCTTGTTTTGGCAATTTCAGCATCTAAGCACTGGGAAGTGCATCGTATGGATGTTAAGTCATCATTTCTACATGGATATATTCATGAGGAGATATACATGAATCAGCATGAGGGATACATCTCTGATCCATCTTTGGTTTGCAATATAAAGAAGTCTTTATACGGGTTAAAACAGACCACAAGAGAGTGGTATTCCAAGATGGATGCATTCGTTCTCTTGTAAAAGTTCCAAATGTGTATTTACAGCAGTTTGGTGGCCATTTGACCATTATTTTTTTATATGTTGATGACTTAGTGATCACAGGTAGCACAGTTGCTTTTATTTCAGCCATCAAAACTGCTCTCCACAATGCCTTTGAAATGAGTGTTTTGGGGCTCCTAAAACAATTTTTGGGGCTCAAAATTGAGCGAAATTATGATGGGATAATGGTCACTCAGTCCAAATAACTATCATACTATTGACGGGAAAATGTGACTTTCTCGCAACAGGGAGAAATAGCCCAGTCCAGGATCCTTAAATAGGCTCCAAGCTATTTGGAATGACTATCCTCGACGGGTTTAATGGCTCCGTTAGCCAATGAATTGATCTAAAGAAATTAAAGAGGAAATTAAATCTAAAAGATAAAATTAAATCAATTCGATAATAAAACTAACAACTAATCAAACTAACTAACTCTAACTAATGTAAATCTAATTATTCCGATGTAAAAGCTAACTAATGAAAGATTAAAGATTCACAAAGCATGAGATTCAAGAATCAAATGTTGTCTAATGAAATATAATACTGTTTTTAACTTTTTTTTCTGTATTTTTAAGAAAAGATTAACCTATTCTAAATCTGATTACAATCAATAAATAGAATAATCCTTCATTAATTGTATCAGAGCGAAAGTAATCTTAAACATAAGTTAACTTATAAAATCACAATCCAATTCTTGATCAAGATAAATCTTTTACTTCACTGGTTTATTTAAAAGATGCAAACAACAAGAATTACAAGTTTTAAATCAGAAAACATTCAGATCTTCAAACATTATAATGTATTTCCTGATTTTGTTATAACGTAAAGAAACTTTACATAACAGTGGTTTTGCAATACACAGATCAAATCTGAATACAATAGATACAATTATAAATCATTACATCACACAATCTATTCAGATTTTTAATATCAAATACAAATCATTGTAATTTGATAAGGCTGAATATGAAAAACTGACTGTGAATCAAACTTGAGAAACTGAATACAAGGTAAACTTTTCAGACTAAATAATAAAAAAAGAAATCATTCAATTCTGAATCAAACCGAAAAGAGAGAAATACAGTTTACTAATATTGCTGAAAGTCAAAGGTAACAGACTTCAAAGTAATTTGATTGCTGATTTCCAAAAATGCTTCCATAATGAAAATGTATTCTCTGAATATTTATAACAGCTATCCCAAAATCCGACCCTGGCTGAGAAGAAAGAACAGCTCCAACGTTCCAGAACATGAAACAAAACTTTCTTGCTCTTTTTAGTGGAGCTCCTGGTCTGCTCTCCGAATAGTGAAAAAGAAATCTTTCAATCCTGTCGAGCCCTCTCCAAAATTATTCCTAGCAGCAGCGTTCCTACTCTGAAAGAGAAATCTCTCAGTTGAGCACCCTCCTCCTCCATTGGCAGTGGAAACTCCATTATTTATATCGATAAGCAGGTGCCTTCTCTACTCGCTGTTTGTTAAGCTGATTGGTCTGATCCGAAAACTCTCCTCAATCCATGGTAATATCACGTTCCCAGCAAAAGCTGCGAATTGATGGAAGGATTCCAAACAATTCGGTATCCCTGTAGCGGCTTGGAAATGTTTTAAATCTATATGCACATAATGTGTTGCAATTTTTCACTGACAGTAACGTGTCAATCTCCTCACAGTTAGATAACTCTGGCAAAAGGGCATTTCTCCTATAGACAACTGTCAAAATAACCACATTTCAATGCCAAATTTCTGATTTCGCTGAAGATTCAATGGAGATCTCCTTCAATGCGTTGGTTGATTATAATCTATGTTTAGCATGTGGCGTCCTGGTTTTATTGAGATCGTTGATCTGGCTTCTTGTGTTATCTTTGGTGATGTTTCTTGTGCTACCTATACATAGAGGAAAACGTTTTTGACAAAAAAATCATTACAGGATAATCATTACATGATCATTTCAGTATCAACCATCCCCTTTAAAACTAAACAACCAAAATGCATAATTTTTTGTTTAAAAAATCATTATTATATTATTATAATTGTGAGGTTGTCGTGAAGGTAAAACAAACTCAAGAGTTGGAATTTTCCTTTAAAAAAAATGTATTCACTTTTTCTCCATATATGTCATGCATATATATCCCTTGAACAAGTTAATTTTTGGAAACATAAATGATTAATGAAAACAAAAATTACTTTGAATTATAAGGAATAGTTTCACATAAGTAATTTAAATCAGCTTATAAAATGTGACCATCATGAATATATAAAAAGAAATAATTTGGAGAAGACATTCATATACAAAGGACCAAATGAATTTAAAAGAATACCATGAAAATTTTAATGAGAAGAGCTAGTAAGAGGTTGTAGTAGTATGCAAGTTCAAGTGAAAAAGCAGATATGCACTTTAGACCTGCCTCGCTGAATGTAAAAAAGGAAAAGTATGCTCATTTCTAAACATTCACATGTATCTTTTAAGATGTATATAGAATTGAGTATTTAGATAATTAATCTGAATTTGTCAATATGATCATTTGATCAATAAAGTAATAAAGGCTTGGAATTGAGAAAAGTTGTTGAAATATCAGCTTGGAATCCAAAGCCATCCCACACTCGTGAAATTGAGTTACAAAAAATCTGCAGCCGAAAGCTACAGAAATGAAATCGGTAGCTACAGATTTCAAATATTTTCTCTAGTGGGTTCCCTTTCCATTGCAGTTTGGAAAGGGATCTGATAGGAGGCCAACAAATGGCGACTTTACGGGGCAAAGCAGTTATCTCTGCAAAAATATGAAATCTGACTTATGTATTTAGCAAGACAAGAAAAATTTTCTTTAACTCAGATTAGCATTTTCCTGAAGATAAAAAAACTGTGCTTTTTGATAAGACTAGATTTCAAACTAATACCAGATTCAATTCTTTTATCATTATCCAGAGATTACCTTAAAAAATGATACGAATTTTAAGTTTTTTCAGAAAACATAAGACTCCAAAAGAAATTAGTCCTAGAAAAAACAACGCAATTTTGATATTTGACCATTTTTTTAAGATATGATCCCAATACTACAGTCATGACCCTCCCCGGAAGCATCCATAGCTTCGAAAGGGTTGAATTTTAACCATACATCCTACTGTTCTAGTCCCAAGATAAGATAGGAATATTTAGAACTTCTCAATTTATTAATGGGTAAGCTGCATTGGAACCTCTTCACGAGGGTGGGATGGCTTTGGATTCTTATAGATTTTTGTATATATAACAATTTATGATTTGGAATCCAAGTATGCCACAAACGGATCCCTCCTTCCCGTAGGTGTCCATAGCCTCGAAAGGGTACGTCTTTTAACCCATTCTACCTAATGGCTTATATCCCAAGCTAATAAGTTTAAAGAA
The DNA here is from genome assembly GCA_001517045.1 of Pseudotsuga menziesii. NCBI lineage: Eukaryota > Viridiplantae > Streptophyta > Pinopsida > Pinales > Pinaceae > Pseudotsuga > Pseudotsuga menziesii. The sequence continues at coordinate 79,430 of LPNX010306048.1, forward strand.
GGTTTCATACCCAGCATTTAAGTGCTCATCTACAAGAGATTTGCATGTTTATAATGGGGGAACGAAATAGGAAACTCTTTATGAGTAAGATAGCGTAAAGGATCTATAGACAACTGATTTAATTGTTAAATTGCAACATGCTTTCCCAGAACTGATTTCTAAATAAGTAATAGAATTCCTAGTAATAGTGAGTTCGATATCCATTAAATCCAACAATTTGAGGATAATGATAAAAGCAGCGAAGTAAATTAAAAGTTTTGGTCTAGTAATTTTTTGTTTACAACAGTTCAATTTCCTTTTCTTTTATTTCTGAGATAAGAACAGATTTCTAAAAGTCTATCTTTCTTCATCTTTTATATAATCAGATTCCAAGTTTATGACAGAAAAACATTCCCAGATCTCAATTATTTTTCCTGGTTTTGAAAAATCAAAGGACAATAAAAATAAAAAATAAAAATAAATTGAAAAGAAAACAACCAGTAATTACAAGTGTACAATATATACATGAGTTTTATTTGAGCAAATTACTGAAACGAAGGATTTTAGAGTCTACAAAAAAAAATCTTAGTAAAGAAAGTGAAATTTAAACTAAAATTATATACACATAACACATGAGTTAATCAAAATCCAATCAAATGGAAAATAGGTTTAACAACATATGATTAATTATCAGCAAAGAAAGAAAATAAGAGATTAAAATAGATTAACATGTTTTAAAGTTTTTATCCCTATTTTTTTAAATCTTTCAATTAAGTCAAAGTCGTCTTTTAATAATTGATGGGATGTTAATCTAATGTGTTTTATTCAGAAATAAAAGTAACCAAGTAAATCTTAATGAGTATGCAGATATAAAAGAATGAAAGTTGCTTTATCTTAATGAGAAGATTTAAAAGAAAGAGAAAGTAAAGAATTGCTTCCCTGATAATGACGTCATCATCTCATTCTTAAAATTATGTTGTCGCAACTCCATATATATGCATTTATTTAAATATAAACAAACATAAATCATTCTAAATTATAAACCTGATCTAAACTAATAAAATAAAATATATACAAACTAAGTAAATGTGTATTTCCAATGAATCCATTCGCGTAGCTTGAAACCTACCAAAGAAAACAAGTTATGTATGAGTATTGGAAATTGGAATACTTTAAATTGAAATAAAGAAATTAAATCAAATTTCGCATGTACAAAGCATGAAAGATGACATGGAAACCTCTTGCTAAATGATTCCTCCCACCATGTATAAATAGGGTCATAAAAATTGAGTTGGAGGTCAATAGATTTCACATGAGAATCATGACTAAAAAGAATCTTATCAGAAGTATGAATCAAAATTCGTGAAAAAGGATCAGTAAGAAATGTATCTTTTAACATAATATCATCATGACTAAATTCAAAAAGGACAAAATGACATTTAGGTATAATTTTGAAATCAAATACGTCATTGTATCTCTTAATGCGAAGATTAAAATTGATGACATTGGCTTTAGATATGATTATCATGTTGCAATGAAGAAAATTAATGTTCAATACATCATGAATAAATTGAGCATCCCTTTCAATATTACAAATTGAATCATAATGCTTACTGACAAAAGATAAAATAGATGAATATGCATGATTCTGATGAGTAACGATAATAAAAAAATTATGATCTTCTTCATGACAAATTTGAAATAAATCAAAATAGACATCAAAATGTCTTTCATCCTCAAGAAATGTATTTCTTTGTGTCCTATCAAAATCTGACCATAATGGAGTATTTCTTAGAAAATCATTAACATGTAAATGTAATCTATGATCAACAAAAACATCCGGATACAAAGAATAGTAAGATTCAGAGTATAAAAAATGAAATTCTTCTCTGTTGATACAATTTGTTTGTTCGACCGTTTTAAACAGAAGCATCATTAGTAAAACTCTGAACTAATAAATTTTGTGAAGGAATGAAAAGAAGTAACTCACCATGAGAAGAAGATAATGAGATTATATCATCACCAGCACATTCAGTTGAAGAATCAAGAATTTTTGGTTTATCTTCCATTGTAGTGTGAACAACAAGAGTTTTAGAATTATCACTTAATGTAAAAGTTGAATCATCATCTTTATTCTCTTGTTCTTGAAATTGCTTATCATAAGATTCTGCGATTTGTCCATTTTCAGCAGTGGAATTAGAAAGAATTGATTCTAAATCATCTTCAACTGATGAACTAACATGCATGCTATCTATTGCATATTTTTCATTCTTTTCCAAATCATGAAAATGAGAGAGAGAGGTAAGATAGAGAAACCAATCCAATGTGTCTTTTTCAGAAAGCTGGTGTCTCTCACGAAACCTGCAACATATTAACATAAATTTGGACAAGAAATCATCAAGAGATTCATCTTTATGTCTACGAAGATTTTCTAGTTCAAATCCAAGTTTCTTGTAATTATAATTCTCATGAGCATTAAGAAATACCTTCGTAAAATGTCCCCATGAATTAATGGATTTTGCTGGCAAGAACTCAAACCAACTCAGAATTATTCCTATGAAAGTAGCTGCGAAAAGTCTGCATTTCTCAACCTCATCAGATAGATCTATGAAATCACAAAAAGAATTAAAATCTGAAAGTTGATGACAAGCAGAAATCTTACCTTCTCCATTGAAGCTCAATTGTCGCAGGAAATTAGATATCTTTGTAGAAAATCTTTCACCAGATGTACAAAAAATGAAAGCATGATCTAGAACAGTGACATCAGCCATTTCATACTAAAAAATAAAAATAAAAGAAATAAAAAATCAAACAAATCAAAATGGCCTTCTTGCTGATTATGCCCTCCTTCTAGCGCCAAATGTTTACGGGAAAATGTGACTTGCTCGCAATAGGGAGAAATAGCCAAGTCCGGCATCCTTAAACATGCTCGAAGTTGTTTGGAACGACTATCCTCGATGGGTTTAACGGCTCCGTTAGCCAATGAATTGATCTAAAGAAACTAAAGAGGAAATTAAATCTAAAAGATAAAATTAAATCAATTCGATAATAAAACTAACAACTAATCAAACTAACTAACTCTAACTAATGTAAATCTAATTATTCCGATGTAAAAGCTAACTAATGAAAGACTAAAGATTCACAAAGCATGAGATTAGGGAATCAAATGCTGTCTGATGAAAGATAGGACTGTTTTTAACTTTTTTCTGTATTTTTAAGAAAAGATTAACCTATTCTAAATCTGATTACAACCAATAAATAGAATAATCCTTCATTAATTGTATCAGAGCGAAAGTAATCTTAAACCTAACTTAACTTATAAAATCACAATCCAATTCTTGATCAAGATAAATCTTTTACTTCACTAGTTTCTTTAAAAGATGCAAACAGCAAGAATTACAAGTTTTAAATCAGAAAACATTCAGATCTTCAAACATTATAATGTATTTCCTGTTTGTGTTATAACATAAAGAAACTTTACAGAACAGTGGTTTTGCAATACACAGATCAAATTTGAATACAATAGATGCAATTAGAAATCATTCCATCACACAATCTTTTCATATTTTTAATATCGATTACAAATCATTGTAATTTGATAAGGCTGAATATGAAAAACTGACTGTGAATCAAACTTGAGAAACCGAATAATCAAAAAAAGAAATCATTCAATTCTAAATCAAACTGAAAAGAGAGAAATACAGTTTACTAATATTGCTGAAAGTCAAAGGTAACAGACTTCAAAGTAATTTGATTGCTGATTTCCAAAAATGCTTCCATAATGAAAATGTATTCTATGAATATGTATAACAGCTATCCCAAAATCCAACCCTGGCTGAGAAGAAAGAACAGCTCCAACGTTCTAGAACATGAAACAAAATTTTCTTGCTCTTTTTAGTGGAGCTCCTGGTCTGCTCTCCGAATAGTGAAAGAGAAATCTTTCAATCCTGTCGAGCCCTCTCCAAAATTATTCCTAGCAGCAGCGTTCCTACTCTGAAAGAGAAATCTCTCAGTTGAGCGCCCCCCTCCTCCATTGGCAGTGGAAAATCCATTATTTATATCGATAAGCAGGTGCCTTCTCTACTCGCTGTTTGTTAAGCTGATTGGTCTGATCCGAAAACTCTCCTCAATCCATGGTAATATCACGTTCCCAGCAAAAGCTGCGAATTAATGGAATGATTCCAAACAATTCGGTATCCCTGTAGCGGCTTGGAAATGTTTTAAATCTATATGCACATAATGTGTTGCAATTTTTCACTGACAGTAACGTGTCAATCTCCTCACAGTTAGATAACTCTGGCAAAAGGGCATTTCTCCTATAGACAACTGTCAAAATAACCACATTTCAATGCCGAATTTCTGATTTCGCTGAAGATTCAATGGAGATCTCCTTCAATGCGTTGGTTGATTGTAATCTATGTTTAGCATGTGGCGTCCTGGTTTTATTGAGATCATTGAGCTGGCTTCTTGTGTTATCTTTGGTGATGTTTCTTGTGCTACCTGTACATAGAGGAAAACTTTTTTGACAAAAATAATCATTACAGGATAATGATTACATGATAATTTCAGTATCAACCGTCCCCTTTAAACCTAAACAACCAAAATGCATAATTTTTTGTTTAAAAAATCATTATTATATTATTATAATTGTGAGGTTGTCGTGAAGGTAAAACAAACTCAAGAGTTGAAATTTTCCTTTTATAAAAATGTATACACTTTTGCTCCATATACGTCATGAATATATATCCCTTGAACAAGTTAATTTTTGGAAACATAAATGATTAATGAAAACAAAAATTACTTTGAATTATAAGGAATAGTTTCACATAAGTAATTTAAACCAGCTTATAAAATGTGATCATCATGAATATATAAAAAGAAATAATTTGGAGAAGACATTCATATACAAAGGACCAAATGAATTTAAAAGAATACCATGAAAATTTTAATGAGAAGAGCTAGTAAGAGGTTGTAGTAGTATGCAAGTTCAAGTGAAAACGCAGATATGCACTTTAGACCTGCCTTGCCGAATGTAAAAAAGGAAAAGTATGCTCATTTCTAAACCTTCACATGTATCTTTTAAGATGTATATAGAATTGAGTATTTAGATAATTAATCTGAATTTGTCAATATGATCATTTGATCAATAAAGTAATAAAGGCTTGGAATTGAGAAAAGTTGTTGAAATATCAGCTTGGAATCCAAAGCCATCCCACACTCATGAAATTCAGTGACAGAAAATCTGTAGCCGAAAGCTACAGAAATGAAATCGGTATCTACAGATTTCAAAGATTTTCTCTAGTGGGTTCCCTTTCCCTTGCAGTTTTGAAAGGGATCTGTTGGGAGGCCAACAAATGGCGACTTTACGGGGTGAAGCAGTTATCTTTGCAAAAACATGAAGTCTGACTTATGTATGTAGCAAGACAAGAAAATTTTTCTTTAACTCAGATTAGCATTTTCCTGAAGATAAAAGAACTGTGCTTTTTGATAAGACTAGATTTCAAACTAATACCAGATTCAATTCTTTTATCATTATCCAAAGATTACCTTCAAAAATGATACGAATTTTAAGTTTTTTCAGAAAACATAAGACTCCAAAAGAAATTAGTCCTCGGAAAAACAACACAATTTTGATTTTTGACCAGTTTTTTAAGATATGATCCCAATACTACAGTCATGACCCTCCCCAGAAGCATCCATAGCTTCGAAAGGGTTGAATTTTAACCATACATCCTACCGTTCTAGTCCCAAGATAAGATAGGAATATTTAGAACTTCTCAGATTATTAATGGGTAAGCTGCAGTGGAACCTCTTCATGAGGGTGGGATGGATTTGGATTCTTATAGATTTTTGTATTTATAACAATTTATGATTTGAAATCCAAGTATGGAACAGACGGATTCCTCCTGCCCGCAGGCGTCCATAGCCTCGAAAGGGTACGTCTTTTAACCCATTCTACCCAACGGCTTATATCCCAAGCTAATAAGTTTAAAGAAGGTTTCATACTCAACATTTAAGTGCTCATATACAAGAGATTTGCATGTTTATAATGGGGGAACGTAATAGGAAACTCTTTACGAGTAAGATAGCGTAAATGATCTATAGATAATTGATTTAATTGTTAAATTGCAACATGCTTTCCAAGAACTGATTTCTAAATAAGTAATAGAATTCCTAGTAATAGTGAGTTCGATATCCATTAAATCCAACAATTTGAGGATAATGATAAAAGAAGCGAAGTAAAGTAAAAGTTTTGGTCTAGTAATTTTTTGTTTACAACAGTTCAATTTCCTTTTCTTTTATTTCTGAGATAAGAACAAATTTCTAAAAGTCTATCTTTCTTCATCTTTTATATAATCAGATTCCAAGTTTATGACAGAAAAAAATTCCCATATCTCAATCATTTTTCCTGGTTTTGAAAAATCAAAAGAACAACAAAAATAAAAAATAAAAATAAATTGAAAAGAAAACAACCAGTAATTACAAGTGTACAATATATACATGAGTTTTAATTGAGCAAATTACTGAAACGAAGGATTTCAGAGTCTACAAAAAAAACTCTTCGTAAAGAAAATGAAATTTTAAATCAAATTATATACACATAACACATGAGTTGATCAAGATCTCATCAAATGGAAAATAGGTTTAACAACATATGACTAATTATCAGCAAAGAAAGAAACTAAGAGATTAAAATAGATTAACGTGTTTTAAAGTTTTTTATCCCTATTTTTTTTTAAAATCTTTCAATTAAGTCAATGTTGTCTTTTAATAATTGATGGGATGTTAATCTAATGTGTTTTATTCAGAAATAAAAGTAACAAAATAAATCCTAATGAGTATGTAGCTATAAAAGGATGAAAGTTGCTTTATTTTAATGAGAAGATGTAAAAGAAAGAGAAAGTAAAGAATTGCTTCCCTGATAATGACGTCATCATCTCATTCTTAAAACTATGTTGTCGCAACTCCATATATCTACATTTATTCAAATATAAAAAAACATAAATCATTCTAAATTATAAACCTAATCTAAACTAATAAAATAAAATATATACAAACTAAGTAAATGTGTATTTCCAATGAAGCCATTCGCGTAGCTTGAAACCTGCCAAAGAAAACAAGTTATGTATGAGTATTGGAAATTGGAATACTTTAAATCGAAATAAAGAAATTAAATCAAATTTCGCATGTACAAAGCATGAAAGATGACATGGAAACCTCTTGCTAAATGATTCCTCCCACCATGTATAAATAGGGTCATAAAAATTGAGTTGGAGGTCAATAGATTTCACATGAGAATCATGACTAAAAAGAATCTTATCAGAAGTATGATTCAAAATTCGTGAAAAAGGATCAGTAAGAAATGTATCTTTTAACATAATATCATCATGACTAAATTCAAAAAGGACAAAATGACATTTAGGTATAATTTTGAAATCAAATACGTCATTGTATCTCTTAATGTGAAGATTAAAATTGATGACATTGGCTTCAGATATGATTATCATGTTGCAATGAAGAAAATTAATGTTCAATACATCATGAATAAATTGCGCATCCCTTTCAATATTACAAATTGAATCATAATGCTTACTGACAAAAGATAAAATAGATGAATATGCATGAGTCTGATGAGTAACGATAATAGAAAAATTATGATCTTCTTCATGACAAATTTGAAATAAATCGGAATAGACATCAAAATGTCCTTCATGCTCAAGAAATGTATTTCTTTGTGTCCTATCAAAATCTGACCATAATGGAGTATTTCTTAGAAAATCATTAACATGTAAATGTAATCTATGATTAGCAAACACATCAGGATACAAAGAATAGCAAGATTCAGAGTATAGAAAATTAAATGCTTCTCTGTTGATACAATTTGTTTGTTCGACCGTTTTAATAGAAGCATCATTAGTAAAACTCTGAACTAATAAATTTTGTGAAGGAATGAAAAGAAGTAACTCACCATGAGAAGAAGATAATGAGATTATAGCATCACCAGCACATTCAGTTGAAGAATCAAGAATTTGTGGTTTATCTTCCATTGCAGTGTGAACAACAAGAGTTTTAGAATTATCACTTAATGTAAAAGTTGAATCATCATCTTTATTCTCTTGTTCTTGAAATTGCTTATCATAAGATTCTGTGATTTGTCCATTTTCAATAATTTGATTTTCAGCAGTGGAATTAGAAAGAATAGATTCTAAATCATCTTCAGCGGATGAACTAACATGCATGCTATCTATTGCAGATTTTTCATTCTTTTCCAAATCATGAAAATCAGAGAGAGAGGTAAGATAGAGAAACCAATCCAATGTGTCTTTTTCAGAAAGCTGGTGTCTCTCACGAAACCTGCAACATATTAACATAAATCTGGAAAAGAAATCATCAAGAGATTCATCTTTATGTCTACGAAGATTTTCTAGTTCAAATCCAAGTTTCTTGTAATTATAATTCTCATGAGCATTAAGAAATAACTTCGTAAAATGTCCGCATGAATGAATGGATTTTGCTGGCAAGAAATCAAACCAACTAAAAAATATTCCTGTGAAAGTAGCTACAAAAAGTCTGCATTTCTCAACCTTATCAGATAGATCTATGAAATCACAAAAATAATTAAAATATGAAAGTTGATGAGAAGTATCAATCTTACCTTCTCCATTGAAGCTTAATCGTCGCAGGAAATTAGATATCTCTGCAGAAAATCTTTCACCAGATGTATGAAAACTGAAAGCATGATCTAAAACAGTGATATCAGCCATTTCATACTAAAAAATAAAAATAAACGAAATAAAAAATCAAACAACTCAAAATAGCCTTCTTGCTGATTATGCCCTCCTTCTAGCGCCAAATGTTGATGGGAAAATGTGACTTGCTCGCAACAGGGAGAAATAGCCCTGTCCGGGATCCTTAAATAGGCTCCAAGCTGTTTGGAATGACTATCCTTGACGGGTTTAACGGCTCCGTTAGCCAATGAATTTATCTAAAGAAACTAAAGAGGAAATTAAATCTAAAAGATAAAATTAAATCAATTCGATAATAAAACTAACAACTAATCAAACTAACTAAATCTAACTAATGTAAATCTAATTATTCCGATGTAAAAGCTAACTAATGAAAGACTAAAGATTCACAAAGCATGAGATTAAGGAACCAAATGCTGTCTGATGAAAGATAGGACTATTTTTAACTTTTTTTTTTCTGTATTTTTAGGAAAAGATTAACCTATTCTAAATTTGATTACAACCAATAAATAGAATAATCCTTCATTAATTGTATCAGAGTGAAATTAATCTTAAACCTAACTTAACTTATAAAATCACAATCCAATTCTTGATCAAGATAAATCTTTTACTTCACTGGTTTCTTTAAAAGATGCAAACAACAAGAATTACAAGTTTTAAATCAGAAAACATTCAGATCTTCAAACATTATAATGTATTTCCTGTTTGTGTTATAACATAAAGAAACTTTACAGAACAGTGGTTTTGTAATACAAAGATCAAATCTAAATACAATAGATGCAATTAGAAATCATTCCATCACACAATCTATTCAGATTTTTAATATAAAATACAAATCATTCTAATTTGATAAGGCTGAATATCAAAAACTGACTATTAATCAAACTTGAGAAACTGAATACAAGGTAAACTTTTCAGACTAAATAATCAAAAAAGAAATCATTCAATTCTGAATCAAACTGAAAATAGAGAAATACAGTTTACTAATATTGCTGAAAGTCAAAGGTAACAGACTTCAAAGTAATTTGATTGCTGATTTCCAAAAATGCTTCCATAATGAAAATGTATTCTCTGAAGATGTATAACAACTATCCCAAAATCTGACCCTGGCTGAAAAGAAAGAACAGCTCCAACGTTCCAGAACATGAAACAAAACTTTCTTGCTCTTTTTAGTGGAGCTCCTATCTACTCTTCGAATAGTCAAAGAGAAATCTTTCAATCCTGTCGAGCCCTCCAAAATTATTCCTGGCAGGAGCGTTTCTACTCTGAAAGAGAGATCTCTCAGTTGAACGCCCCCCCTCCTCCATTGGCAGTGGAAAATCCATTATTTATATCAACAAGAAGGTGCCTTCTCTACTCGTTGTTTGTTAAGCTGATTGGTCTAATCCGAAAACTCTCCCCAATCCATGGTAATATCACGTTCCCAGCAAAAGCTGCGAATTAATGGAACGATTCCAAACAATTCGATATCCATGTAGCGGCTTGGCAATCTTTTAAATCTATATGCACATAATGTGTTGCAATTTTGCACTAACAGTAACGTGTCAATCTCCTCACGGTTAGATAACTCTGACAAAAGGGCATTTCTGCTATAGACAACTGTCAAAATAACCACATTTCAATGCCGAATTTCTGATTTCACTGAAGATTCAATGGCGATCTCCTTCAATGCATTGGTTGATTGTAATCTATGTTTAGCATGTGGCATCCTGGTTTTATTGAGATCGTTGAGTTGGCTTCTTGTGTTATCTTTGGTGATGTTTCTTATGCTACCTGTACATAGAGGAAAACTTTTTTGACAAAAATAATCATTACAGGATAATGATTACATGATCATTTCAGTATCAACCGTCCCCTTTAAACCTAAACAACCAAAATGCATAATTTTTTGTTTAAAAAATCATTATTATATTATTATAATTGTGAGGTTGTCGTGAAGGTAAAACAAACTCAAGAGTTGGAATTTTCCTTTTATAAAAATGTATACACTTTTGCTCCATATATGTCATGAATATATATCCCTTGAACAAGTTAATTTTTGGAAACATAAATGATTAATGAAAACAAAAATTACATTGAATTATAAGGAATAGTTTCACATAAGTAATTTAAACCAGCTTACAAAATGTGACCATCATGAATATATAAAAAGAAATAATTTGGAGAAGACATTCATATACAAAGGACCAAATGAATTTAAAAGAATACCATGAAAATTTTAATGAGAAGAGCTAGTAAGAGGTTGTAGTGGTATGCAAGTTCAAGTGAAAATGCAGATATGCACTTTAGAGCTGCCTCGCCGAATGTAAAAAAGGAAAAGTATGCTCATTTCTAAACCTTCACATGTATCTTTTAAGATGTATATAGATTTGAGTATTTAGATAATTAATCTGAATTTGTCAATATGATCATTTGATCAATAAAGTAATAAAGGATTGGAATTGAGAAAATTTGTTGAAATATCAGCTTGGAATCCAAAGCCATCCCCCACTCGTGAAATTCAGTTACAGAAAATCTGTAGCCGAAAGGTACAGAAATGAAATCGGTAGCTACAGATTTCAAAGATTTTCTCTAGTGGGTTCCCTTTCCCTTGCAGTTTGGAAAGGGATATGTTGGGAGGCCAACACATACCTATTAGTTAAGTTTAACATGGCTGAATGTAGGATTGCACCATTCCCTTTCTTTTCAGGGATCAGCCTTGAAGAAGGAAAAAGCACACCTCCCATGGACTGCACTATCTATCGACAACTGATTGGTAGCTTGTTGTACTTGACACATTCTCGGCCTGATATATGTTATGCCATGAATGTTGTATCAAGATACATTTAGTAGCCTCATGATATTCAATGGAAGGAAACCAAGAGGATCCTCCAGTATATTCATGGAACCAGGACCTATGGCATTCACTATGCTGCAGACTTCGAGCTAGAGCTGGTCAGATACACAGATTAGGATTGGGTGGGTGATTCTATTGATCAGAATTATACTTCCAGATTTGTATTCATGTTTGGTGGTGGGCCCATTTGCTATTTTAGAAAAAAGCAGGCTGCCATAGAATTATCTTTAGTAGATACCGAGTATCGAGGAGCGGTGAATGCTTGCATCCAAGTAGTTTGGTTGCAAGCCATTCTTTCATAGTTTGATATTGGTAGTACTTTTTCCACTATCCTCTTTTGTGACAATCAAAGTGCCATTAAGATATCTATAGATCTAGTTACCAGGTAGAAGACCAAGCATCTGGAGATCCATATGCACTATATCAGGGAGCTAGTGCATGACAGGACCATCATTCTGCAATATTGCCCGACTGATGAGAATATTGCAGACATATTCACCAAGAGATTTTCAGAAAAGAAGTTCACTTACCTCCATTCACTATTGGGGGTGAGTCTATTAGGGTGATCAGACTACTTTCAGTGTTTAGCTTGAGAGGGGGTTTTTCCCACTAGGTTTTCCCTCTTTTCCTCACTTAGTTTGTTTTTGAGCATTGTTTCAATTTCAGTATTGTACAGGGTGACCTATAGCCTTAGTTTCCATGGTCCTAGCATTGTTATTCATTTATATTTTCTACTCCTCTTGAGTATAGCTTAAGGGGGGGTGTTGGAGACATTTACCACCATACATACTCTTTTTGGTCAATTTGGCCTGGTTAAACAACTATCCTAAGTATTATTGACTTAATTGATATCATAGGAGCACTAGATGACATCAGCTAGATCACACCCATGCCTACCTAACTTAGCCTTCTCCTACATTCGGGGAGGCTAACTGGAGCACTCTAGGGGTGATATGAGTGTCATTAATGCCCCATATTGCTAAATGTTGGTTACAATCAGTTAAACATAGCAGTGAAGGTTCCATCCTTCATTAAATTGATTATTTAATGAACTGGAGTCAACAGAGGCACCTCCAACCACTTTTGATGTTCAGTTACACTTCAGTTAACCTCATCGGGGTTCATTGGAGTCATTGAAGCACTACCACTTGTTGGTTGGATTGCTGTGACATGTGTCTGACCTACTTTCAATTAGAATCAGTCATTTATTGCACTACAACTTCAGTTAGGGCTCAGTTGAGTCAATTAGTGTTTTGATCAGTGGTTAACTAGAGTGTTGACTGTGGCTTACATTCAGTTAAGCTAAACTCACTCATTCAATTCGTATGACCTCCTTGGGAATTCAATATGCTTTGTCATTCATGCTTGCATCATGATCATTGTATTTCATTACTCATTCTTTGTGTGAATATATAGAGCGGCTACTCATTTTGTAGCACAATTACACCATTTTCATGTCTTATTGTTATTAATCTTTGATGAGACTATGTTTTATGTTAGATTTTTATCATTAAGCTAGCAATACATTAGGATCTTTTAACTGAGAGAATAACAAGTACAACAATCAAACATAAGAGACAATGAACACAGTGTTTATCCTTGGGGAAACCATAAATGGAGAAAACCCTGCAACTTCCTCAGAGATAGAAACAACACCAAAAGTAGAACCCAAAATAGTAAGGTGATCTCCTGACAACAGTAACCTCTTTCTGTCTAGCCTTAGTGTCTTCTCCTTCCTCAACTATGCGCTACACTTGAGTGTGTATGAGATGTGTGATAAATAGAAAGGCCAACTCTCTATTTATACTAATTCTTGACTTGACTAAACCCTACTAGGGCCGACCTCTCTAGGAGAAGCTAATAACCCTAGTGCCCCAGAACTGCAGGGAATTTAACCCTTAGCCAATAAGAGGGTTACCCACAATGAATTGACATGACTTGTTTACATTATAGAAATTCCTGATAGGAACATTAGGGCATGACATGACTCAAGTACATCCCGGAATAAACATCACGTTACAATATATAAGAAATATAGGTGAAATACATTCCGAAGTTACATATACATCAACAATCCCTCTTAATTAGGAAGGTATTATTTCGATCTAAATCACCACTGGACATCATCACTGGATCTGGATCATCACTCGATCTGGATCATCATTCCTGGATCATCATCACTAGATCTGGATCATCATCACTCGATCTGGATCATCACTGGGTCATCATCACGGGTGCTATCTCTTGATTCTTCTCGTCATAGGATTTTCGACAGAGCCAACCCTTTTTCATGTTGGATGTACATCTACAAAGCCAATCCTTTTTCATACTGGATGTATCATCACAGGGCTAGTCCTTTTTCACACTAGATGTGGCATCTGTACAAAGCTAGTCCTTTTTCATGCTAGACAAGTCTTCACAAAGCTAGTCCTTTTTCATACTAGATGTGGGATCTACCCAGAGCTAGTCCTTTTTCATACTAGATGAGTCTTCACAGAGCTAGTCCTTTTTCATGGTAGATGTGGGATCTACCCAGAGCTAGTCCTTTTTCATACTAGATGAATCTTCACAGAAATAGTCCTTTTTCATACTAGATGTGGGATCTACCCAGAGCTAGTCCTTTTTCATAGTAGATGTGTCTTCACAGAGCCAGCCATTTTTCATGCTGGATGTGGGATCATCACATACATCGGACAATGGAAGGAACCAATCCTCTCACCATCTCATAGCTCTTACATCCAACCATGGAAGGAACCAATCCTCTTACCATGTCGGAAGGGCACAACACTTACGTCTGACCATGGAAGGAACCAATCCTCTCACTATGTTAGAAGGGCACAACACTTACATCTGACCATGGAAGGAACCAATCCTCTCACCATGTTAGAAGGGCTCAGCACATACACATCACTTCCTCTTGGGAGGAATCTCAATCTAGAGAACACCAAGATTCTCCCTGAAGTACTCAAACTTCACCCTAACCAATGGATTAGTCAACACATCAACTATCTGTTCATCCATCACAACATATTGGAGCTTCACTACTCCTCTCACACCATATCCATGATATAGTGATGCTTGATGTCGATATGCTTTGACTTGTCATGGAACACTAGATTCTCTAACAACTTTGCACAACTCTAGTTGTCACAGTATATACAAGTAGCATCTAATTGGAGATCAAATAAATCAGACAATAGCTTCCTTATCCATATTGCCTCACAACTAGTTTAACAGGCTGTGACATATTCTGCTTCAGCTGTACTCAATGCCACATAGGATTGCTTCCTACTAATCCAAGAGATCACACCTGATCCCATATTGAGGCAACACCCTGAAGTGCTCTTTCTATAGATGGAACTACTTGCCCAATCTAAATCAACATAACCCTCCAGGTTAATCCTTTGATCTGTCTTATACTTGAGCCCATAATCAACCGTACCCTTCAGGTAACTCAGAATGTGCTTCGCAGCAGTCAAGTGAACATGTCTCAAATATGTCAAGTATTGGCTCAAGGTGTTCACAGCAAAGCGAATATCTAGTCTTGTGTTCATTAGGTACATCAAGGACCCAATTATCTGACAATACATCATGGTGTCAACCGAATCTGATGAAGCATCACTCAATAGCTTCAGTTTTGATGCCATAGGTGTGGTTAATTCCTTGCAGTCCATCATCCTAAATCTCTTTAGGATCTCTACTGCATACTTCCCTTGTCCAAGGAATACTCCATCCGTATTTAGCCACACCTCCATACCTAGAAAATAATGCATCATACCCAATTCCTTCATTTCAAACTCGGTAGCAAGCTTTCTCTTCGTATCAGCAATCAACCCATCCATACCTATCACAAACAGATCATCTGTTGATGTGATTGTAACTTTGGAATGTATTCACTTGTATTTCTTATTTATTGTAACCCGATGTTTATTCTGGGATGTACTTGTCATGTCATGCCCTGAAGTTCCTATCGGTAGGATCTATAATGTAAACAAGTCATGTTAGGTCATTGTGGATAACCCTCATATTGTCTAAGGGTTAAAGTCCCCACAGTTCTAGGGCACTAGGGTTATTAGACTCACCTAGTGAATTCGGCTCGATTAGGGTTTTAGTCATGTCAGTAATTAGTATAAATAGAGAGGTGACCTCTCTATTTATAACATAACTCATCCACACTCAGTTGTAGTGCATAGCTAAGGAAGAGAAATACACTGGGGCAAGAAGAAAGAGGTTTCTGCTGTCGGGAGATCATCTTGCTGTTTTTGGGTTTCACTTTAGTGCTGATTCTATCTCTGAGGAAGTTGCAGGGTTTTCTCCATTTATGGTTTCCCCAAGGAAAAACATTATGTTCATTGTCTCTTGCGTTTGATTGTTGTGCTTGTTATTCTCTCAGTTAAAGATCCTAATGACATGCTAGCTTAACATTTAAAATCTAAGATGGTATCATAGCTAACCTGAGAAGAAGACACTGTACAACTATAGGAACTAGGGATTCCTATTTTGTGGATCTCTCTCCACATATTTTCAGCAAAATTAGGGTGGAATAACTCTCCTCCCTAGGGCGCATGTTTCTATCGAAGCAGAATCCAATTATGAGGTTTTTCAGTTTTGGACCCGACACTACTACCGAAAATTAGGGATTTTCATAGAAGTGAAATTTTTTTGTGAGCCTAGGCCTGGATTGATCTCCTCCCCAAAATCGAAGGTAGGGATGAAATTCAAAGCATTTGGTTGGATAGAACTCTGGAAAATCAAAACCGTAATTTGCTCCTGAACCAGCACTGCAAAATTTCAGCTCCAAATCTAGATCCGACATCATGACCTGGTAAGATCTAAATATTTTGTATTTCCATTTGAGGTTCTCAGTTAAGATGTCTCATCATACCAAGCTTGATGAAAATCTTGAGGGAGCTAATAAATTCTGATATTGGAAGTATAGGATCTCCCTGGTCTTGGAAGAAAATGAGTTAGACTCCTACATCCATGAGGAGGTTCCAGTTCTAGAGGGAGATGAGGCCAAGGCCTTACATAAGAAGAAGTTGGTTATGGAAAAGAGGATTATTATAGATTCTATCAAGGATCACCTCATTCCACAGGTGTTCTCCCTCAAGACACCTAAAGCCATGTTTGATGCCCTAACAAAACTATTTGAAGGGAAGCACATCAATCGGAAGATGAATCTAAGGAACCAATTGAAGAATGTCAAGATTCATAATGAGGAGACCATCCAGTCATATTTCATAATGGTCTCCCAGATCAAAGAACAACTAGAAGCTGTAGATGAAGAAGTGGAGAATGCAGAAATTCCGATGACAACATTGAATGGCCTCCCTAGGTCATGGGATTCTTTCATCCAAGGAATCTGTGCTAGAAAGAAGTTGTTCAAGTTCAGTAGTGAATGTGGGAATAATGTCCTCAAGAAGAATCTCGGATAGCAGCTCGAGAAGAAAATATGGGAAGTAAAGATCAAGCTCTCACAATACACTCCAAGAAAGGAAGAAGGGAAAATCATCAACACCAAGGTAAGAATTCTCATCAGAAAAATAATATTGTAAAAAGGGATCCATCCAGACTCAGATGTTATACATGCGATGAAATATGACACTTTGTTAAGAATTTCCCCAAGAAAAATAATGGATCCAAGAAGAAGAGGAACTCCAAAAGAAGACATCATGCTCACATTGCTGAGGATGATGATCCTCCAAGGAAGAGGGTAAAACAATATAGTGAAGACTCTTCAAGTGAAGATGAATATGTTCTGATCTCCTCTCTCATGGGAACTATCACTCCTGGAAGCAAAAATTGGCTTATTGATAGTGGGGCTTCCAAGCATATGATAGGTTTCAAGGAATCCTTTGAGAACCTATCCGAACATAATTCACCCCATAAGGTGAAGCTCGGAGATGACTACCAATATCCCATAAAAGGTAGTGGTGAATCCTCCTACAAACTAGAATTTAGAAAGTCTATAAAAATGAAAGATGTATTGTTTGTACCAAGACCGAAGAAGAATATTCTATCCATATCAGCATTGGATGAAAAAGGAATGAGGGTTTCATTTGTAGATGGCCAAGTCCTCATGTGGCCAAGAGGAAAGACTATTGATGATGCAATAGTGATTAGAGAACAAGAAGGAGGCTTATACAAGCTGAAGGGCCATCCAGAACAAGCTACGGTCCATGACACAGTACAGCCAAATGAGCTTTGGCACGGAAGGCTTGCACATGTGCATTATAGAGCACTACCACTTGCAAGAAAAGATGTTGAAGGTATTCTAGAAATTCAACAAAAACATGAAGGGGTATGCAAAGGATGTGCGAAAGGAAAGAATACAAAAAAGACATTTCCAAGTAGCGAGAGTAAGGCAAAAGGAATCTTGGAAATAATCCACTCCGATGTATGCGGACCAACGTCTTCAAGTTAACTAAGCGGGTGTGTATACTATGTCTCTTTCATTGACGAATTTTCTAGGAAGACATGGATTTACTTTATGAAGAACAAAGATGAATTTTTTAGCAAGTTCAAAGAATTCAAAGCCTTGATCGAGAACCACACATAAAATAAGATCAAGACCTTTCGATCAGATAATGGCAGAGAATTCACATCAAATGAATTCAAAGACTTATACAAAGAATCATGGATTAAAAGGGAGTTGTCCACTCCTTACAATCAACAATAGAATGGGGTTGCATAAAGGAAGAATAGAACCATCATGGAAGCTGCAAGAGCAATGCTTCATGATCAAGATCTTCCCATGCATTTATGGGCAGAAGTAGCCAGAACAACAGTGTATGTATAGAACCGTAATCCACACAGAGTACTCGAGAACAATACTCCTGAAGAAGTCTTCTTCGGCAAGAAACCAGAAGTCAGCCATCTCAGAATATTCGGCTGTCCAGTGTACCTACACATTCCAAAAGAAAATAGAACAAAACTAGATCGTTCAGGAAATAAGGGTATATCTGTGGGATACTCTGAAATATCGAAGGCTTACAGAATATACTTCCTAGGATTCAAGAAGATAGACATCAGCAGGGATGTAACATTTGATGAAGACATAGATTACAACAAATCCAAAAAGAGACCCACTGAAGATACTGAAGAAGCATAAGCACCCGGAATTCATGATACAACCAGGAATGAATAAATTCAAGATCAAGAATTTGAAGAACCACAAAGACTTGTAGATCCACCTCAGAAGAAGTATCCTCTCAAGAGGAAACCTGCTTGGGTACGAGAAATTATCCAAGGTGTGAAAAGATATGGGGCTCCAAAAAAGAATCAGAGAGAAAGAAAAAGAACCAGATCTTGTTTCTGATATGTGGCTTTACTATGTGATGTTATCAATAAAGAACCTTCCAACTATGAAGAAGCGATAGAATGGAAAGAATGGAAGGACGCTATGATCGAAGAGTATCAATCAATCATGAAGAATGATGTTTGGGATGTTGTCCCAAGACTAGAAGGGAAGTTGGTTGTAACTTCCAAATGGATCTACAAGATCAAGCATGCTGCAGATGGTAGCATAGAGAAATATAAGGAAATATTTGTGGCTCGCGGTTTCTCACAGAAAGAAGGAATAGATTATGAAGAAACCTTTGCACCTATAGCTAGATACACTTCCATCAGATCAGTACTTGCTTTGGCTGCAGTAATGAAATGGAAGATACACCAAATGGATGTCAAGATTGCTTTCTTGAATGGTGTAGTGGAAGAGGAAGTGTATGTAGAACAACCACTCGGTTTTGAGACACATGATAGGGAATCTCATGTGTGCATATTGAAGAAAGCCCTGTATAGTTTGAAACAGGCAACCAAGACATGGTACGACATAATTGACAACTTTCTATCCAATTTGGGCTTTACCAAGAGTAAAGCAGATTCCAACCTTTACTACAAGGTTGAAGATGACAACCCAGTGATGCTTCTACTATATGTAGATGATCTTTTAGTAATAGGTATGTATGGGTTGATTGCTGATACGAAGAGAAAGCGTGCTGCTCAGTTCGAAATGAAGGACTTGGGTATGATGCATTACTTTCTAGGCATGGAGGTGTGGCAGAATGTGGATGGAATCTCCCTTGGACAAGGGAAGTATGCAGTAGAGATCCTAAAGAGGTTTGGGATGATGGAATGCAAGGCTATGACCACACATATGGCATCGAACTTGAAGCTATTGAGTGATGCTTCATTAGAAGTGATTGATGCTACGATGTATCGTCAGATGATTGGGTCTTTGATGTACCTGATGGACATGAGACAAGATATTTGCTTTGCTGTGAACACCTTGAGCTAGTTCTTGATAGATCCGAGACATGTTCACTTGATTGTTGCAAAGCGCATTCTGAGGTACCTGAGGGGTGAAATTGATTATGGGCTCAAATACAAGGCGAATCAGAAGATTAACCTGGAGGGTTATGTTGATTTAGATTAGGAAAGTAGTGCCATCGATAGGAATAACACTTCAGGATGTTGCTTTAGTATGGGATCAGGTGTGATCTCTTGTATTAGCAGGAAGCAATCCTGTGTGGCACTGAGTACAGTTGAAGTAGAGTATTTCGCAGCTTGTTTAGCTAGTTGTGAGGCAGTATGGCTGTGGAAGCTATTGTCTAATTTATTTGATCTCCATATGGATGCTACTTGTATACATTTTGACAACCAGAGTTGCATGAAGTTGTTAGAGAATCTAGTGTTTCATGACAAGTTGAAGCATATCGAGATCAAGTATTAGTATATCAGGGATATGGTGCAGAAGGGAGCAGTGAAGCTCCAGTATGTTGCGACAGAGGAACATATAGCTGATGTGTTGATGAAGCAATTGGCTAGGGTGAATTTTGAGTACTTCAGGGAGAAACTTGGTGTTCTCCAGATCGAGGTTTCCTCCAAGGGAAAATGATAAGACCCATAGATGTTCTGACATGGTGAGAGGATTAGTTTGTTCCATGGTCAAATGTAAGGGCTGAGCCATTCTGTCATGGTGAGAGGATTGGTTCCTTCCATGTCATATATGAGTGCTAAATCCATATCCATTCTGATGAGTGGGTCAGATGTAAGTGCTGAGCCATTCTATCATGGTGAGAGGATTGGTTCCTTCCATGTCAAATGTGAGTGCTGGCCATTCTGATGAGTAGGTCAGATGTAAGGGAAACTGCCATTCTCTAAGAGAATGGAGGCATCTAATTAGTTACCAGGTCGCTCAGTCTGGGACTGGGGGCCATTCTGATATGACTATAGGATTGGTTCATACAATATCAGATGTGAGTGCACGCCTTTTTGAACATGAATGTTGGATTGGTTCCTTACATGTGTCAAATGTAAGTGCAAAGCCTTTCCTAATCATTGGTTGAACGGATGTAAATGCCGGGCCTTTCCTGATCATTGGTTGAATAGATGTAAGTGCAGAGACTTTTGGCATGGAGGATTGGTTCCTCGCATGGCCAAGTGTAAGTGCTGATCCATTCAGATCATTGGTTGAATGGATGTGAGTGCTGGGATTTTCTGACAAGGTTGTGGGCTGTGTTACCACATGGTCAAATGTGAGTGCTGGATGTTTCCTTTCTAATATGATTATAGGATTAGTTCCTACATGATCAGATGTAAGTGCTAGGCAGGCCATTCTGACTTAAGTGTCAGATATAAGCGCTGAAGAAGACCTACATGGTGTCTAGGCCTACATCCAGCATGAAAAAGGGCTGGCTCTGTAGAACTTCCTATGATGAGAATAATCATGAGATAGCACCTATGAAGATTCAGTTTTGATGATCCAACAGAGATGATCCATATCAAGGGATGATCCAGATCTAGAGATGATGCTCTAGAGATGATCCAGATCGAGTCATGATCCAGATCCAATGATGACGATCCAGATCGTGTGATGATCCAGATCCAAATATGAAGACGACTTGAAGATGAAGATGGCTTGAAGACAAATATGACTTGAAGATGCAAATGACGAGATGATCTAGAGAAGAAGACCAGTGATGAAAATTGTGTCAAGAGAATACCTTCCTAGTTAAGAGGGAGTGTTGATTTAATTGTAATTTTAGAATGTATTCACTTGTATTTCTTATCTATTGTAACCCAATTTTTATTTCAGGATGTACTTGTTTCATGTCATGCCCTGATGTTCCTATCGGGAGGATCTATAATGTAAACAAGTCATGTCAAGTCATTGTGGGTAACCCTCCTATTGTCTAAGGTTTAAGTACTTGCAGTTCTAGGGGACTAGGGTTATTAGACTCACCTAGTGAAGCCAGAATTAGTAGTGTTTTAGTCATGTTGGGAATTAGTATAAATAGAGAGGTGACCTCTTTATTTATCACACAACTCATCCACACTCAGTTGTAGCGCATAGTTGAGGAAGAGAAAGACACTGGGGCAAGAAGAAAGAGGTTACTGCTATTGGGATATCATCTTACTTTTTTTGGGTTTCACTTTAGTGTTGATTCTATCTCTGAGGAAGTTTCGGGGTTTTCTCCATTTATGGTTTCCCTGAGGAAAAACACTGTGTTTATTGTCTCTTGTGTTTGATTGTTGTGCTTGTTGTTCTCTCAGTTAAATATCCTAATGAAATGATAGCTTAATGTTTAAAATATAACATCATCTACATATAGTAGTAGCATCACTGGGTTTCCATCTTCAACCTTGTAGTAAAGGTTGGAATCTCCTTTACTCTTGGTAAAGCCCAAACTGGATAGAAAGATGTCAATTCTGCCGTACCATGTCCTGGGTGGCTATTTCAAGCCATACAGGTCTTTCTTCGATCTACACACATGAGACTCCTTGTCATGTGTCTCAAAACTGAGTGACTATTCCACATACACTTCCTCTTCCACTACACCATTCAAGAAAACAGTCTTGACATCCATTTGGTGTATCTTCCATTTCATCAATGAAGCCAGAGCAAGTACATATATGATGGAAGTGTATCTAGCTATAGATGCAAAGGTTTCTTCATAGTCTATTCCTTCTTTCTGGGAGAAACCACGAGCAACAAATCTTGCTTTATATTTTTCTATGCTACCGTCTGCAGCATGCTTAATCTTGTAGATCCATTTGGAAGTTACAACTGACTTCCCTTTTGGTCTTGGGACAACATCCCAAACATCATTATTCATGATCAATTGATACTCTTCAATCATAGAATCCTTCCATTCTTTTCGTTCTGCCGCTTCTTCATAATTGGAAGGTTCTTTATTAATGAAATCACATAGTAATGCTACATAACTGGAACAGGATCTGGTCCTCTTTTTTTCTCTGTGATTCTCTTCTAGAACCCCATATCTTTCCTCATCTTGGATAATTTCTCGTACCCAATATAGTTTCCTCTTGTGAGGATTCTTCTCATGGGCTGGATCTACAGGTCCAGTGTGGTTCTTCAAATTCTCGATCTTCTTCTTGAGTTTCTTTGTTCATGATTGTATCATAAATTCTGGGTGCTTTTGCTTCTTTAGGTTCTTTAGTAGGTTTCTTTATGGATTTGATGTAGGCTGAATCTTCATCAAATGTTACATCCCTACTGATGTCAATCTTCTTGAGCCCTGGGAAGTATATTTTGTAAGCCTTCGAGCTTTCAGAGTATCCCACAAATATACCCTTCTTTCCTGAAGGATCTAATTTTGTCCTCTTCTCTTTGGGAATGTGTATGTACATGGGACAACCAAATATTTTGAGATGGCTGACTTCTGGCTTCTTGCTAGAGAAGGATTCTTTACGAGTCTTGTTCTTGAGTACTCTGTGTGGAGTACAGTTTTGTACATACATCGTTTTTCTGGCTGCTTCTACCCAAAGATGCATAGGAATATCTTGATCATGAAGCATAGCTCTTGGAGCTTCCATGATGGTTCTATTCTTCCTTTCTACAATCCCATTCTATTGTGGATTATATGGGGTGGAAAACTCCCTCTTAATCCCTAAGTCTTTGCATAACTCTTTGAATTCATTTGAGGTGAATTATCCGCCATTATCTGATTGAAAGGTCTTGATCTTCTTTTTAGTGTGGTTCTCAATCAAGGCTTTGAATTCATTGAACTTGTTGAATACTTCATCTTTTTTCTTTATGAAGTAAATCCATGTCTTCCTAGAAAAGTCATCAAAAAGAAACATATTATGCATACCCATTTAGAGAACTTGATGACATTGGTCTGCATACATTGAAGTGGATGATTTCCAAGATTCATTTTGCCTTGTTCTCACTACTTGGAAATGTCTTCTTTGTATTCTTTTCTTTCGCACATCCTTTGCAGACTCCATCACGTTTTTCCTAAATTTTTGGAAGACCTTCAACAACTTTTCTTGCAAGTGGTAGTGCTCTATAATGCATGTGTGCAAGTCTTCTATGCCAAAGTTCATTTGGTTCTACTGAGTCATGAACCAAATCTTGTTCTGGTTGACCCTTCAACTTGTATAGACCTCCTTTTTGTTCCCCAATCACTATTGCATCATCAAAAGTCTTTCCCTTTGGCCACATAAGAACTTGGCCATCTATGAAAGCAAACCTCATTCCTTTTGTATCCAATGTAGATATGGAGAGGAGGTTCTTCTTTATTCCTAGAACAAATAATACATTCTTCATCTTCATATACTTTCCAGAGTCTAGCTTATAGGAGGATTCACCACTACCTTTTATTGAATATTGGTAGTCATCCCCGAGTTTCATCTTGTGAGGTGACTCATGTTCAGATAAATTCATAAATAATTCTTTGAATCCCTTCATGTGCTTGGAAGCACCACTGTCTATGATCCAATCATTTCCTCCATGTGAAATAGTTCTCGTGAGGGTGGAGATCAACACATACTCTTCATCACTTGAAGAATCACTTTCTTGTCTGATTCTCTTTGTGGAAGGTTCATCATCCTCTGCAGCATGAGCATGATGTTTTCTCTTATTTTCCTTCTTCTTCTTTAAGTTCCCTTTATTAGGTTCGAATTTGGATATGTGACCTTTCTCATCACATGTGTAACATCTAATGGTAGACATATCTCTTCTAGAGTGTGAGATATTACCTTTGGAGTGATGATGGCTCCTTCTAGTTTTCTTGGTGTGGGTTGTGAGAGATTGATCTTCACTTCCCATATTTTCTTCTCGAGCTGCTATTCAAGCTTCTTCTTGAGAGAATTCTTCCCATAGTCTGTTCAACTTGACTAACTTCATTCTAGCACAGATCCCTTGAATAAAAGAGTCCCATGTTCTAGGGAGACCATTCAAGGTGGTCATCACAATCTCTGCATTTTCCACTTCTTCATCTACTGCTTTCAGTTTTTCCTTAATCTGAGATACCCTTGTAAATCAAGACTAGATGGTCTCAGCATTCTAGATCTTTACATTCTTCAATTGGTTTCTCAGAGTCATCTTCCAGTTTATGTTCTTCCCTTCAAAAAATTTGGTTAGGGCATCAAACATAGATTTAGGTGTCTTGAGGGAGGACACCTGTGGTATGAGGTGATCCTTGATTGAATCAGCAATAATCCTCTTTTCCATAACCAACTTTTTCTTATGTAAGGCCTTAGCCTCATCTCCCTCTGGAACTGGAACCTCCTCATTGATATAGGAGTCCATCTCATTTTCTTCTAGGACTAGGGAGATCCTATACTTCCAGGCTCAGAAGTTATTAGCTCCCTCATTATTTTCATCAAGCTTGGTATGATGAGACATCTTAACTGAGAACCTCAAATGGAAATATAAAAGACTTAGATCTTACCAAGTCAAGATATGGGATCTGAATTTGGAGTTGAAATCCTGTAGTGCTCATTTAGGAGCAGATTAGGGTTTTGATTTTTCAGATTTCTGTACAACCAAATGCTTTGAATTTTATCCCTAACTTCAATTTTTGGGAGGAGATCAATCCAGGATTGGGCTCACTAAAAAAATCTTATTTTGTGAAAATCCCTAATTTCTGGCAGTAATGTTGGGTCCAAAACTGAAAAACCTCAGAATTGGATTCTGCTTCGACAAAAAGATGCACCCTAAGGAGGAGAGTTAATACAACCTTCTTTTTCTGAAAATATATGGAGGAAGATCCACAAAGTAGGAAGCCCTAGTTCCTGCAGCTGTACATTGTCTTCTTCTCAGGTTAGCTCAGATACCATGTTAGATTTTAATCATTAAGCTAGCAATACATTAGGATATTTTAACTGAGAGAATAAAAAGTACAACATCAAACACAAGAGACAATGAACATAGTGTTTATCCTCGGGGAAAACATAAATGGTGGAAACCTTGCAACTTCCTCAGAGATAGAATCAAAACCAAAACTAGAACTCAAAATAGTAAGGTGATCTCCCAACAGCAGTAACCTCTTTCTGTCTATCCCCAGTGTCTTCTCCTTCCTCAACTATGCGGTACACTTGAGTGTGTATGAGATGTGTGATAAATAGAGAGGCCAAATCTCTATTTATTCTAATTCCCGATTTGACTAAACCTTACTAGGCATGACCTCTCTAGGAGAGTCTAATAACCCTAGTGCCGTGGAACTGTGGGGACTTTAACCCTTAGCCAATAGGAGGGTTACCCAAAATGACTTGACATGACTTGTTTACATTATAGAACTTCCTGATAGGAACATCGGGGCATGACATGACTCAAGTACATCCCATAATAAACATTGGGTTAAAATATGTAAGAAATACAGGTGAAATACATTCCGAAGTTACATATACATCAACATTTTAGTCCCTAGGTTACTGTGGCAGATTAATACATACTACTAATATAATGCTAATACATTATTATATTATACAGTGAGGTATGCATTATGTGATTGTACTTTGTAGGTTCCTAATCCTAAAAGAATAGTTATGATTATGTAAACAAGGAGTTTAATTTTATTTGGTCTTATTTAAATGCACATGTTAAGAAAATATTTTATGCTACCACCTGGAGAATCTTTTCTGGTATTTTGGGTATGTGACAATATGGTATCAGATCTTTGGTTAACAACACTGCATCCAAATGGACCCGCATATACATAATTAATTTTTGTACTCCCTGAATTACTGTTTATTTAAATAAAAAAAATGGTTTGCATAAGAGTTTATCTTGCAGAATGTAAGATAAAGAAAGTTAAATTTTAAATAAGACATTAAATTATTTACATAAGCCTAATGTGATTCCTAGAGTATACATGGATGCTCCAATTAAAATGCATCAATGATAAGGGAAGTAGTATAAATAACAACTTAAATCAGTTACATGCGAACCTAAGGATAATGGCTAGTTAAGTTGGTCCTTAAACCTCCCCATTAAGTAAATAAGTAGTTTGAAAATCAGAGATTCTAGTTGTTAAGTTTCAAAAATTTAAATCACGGAGCGTTGATTAGGGTGATGTCCCAGTTCACTCTTGTTCCGATTATGATAGTAATCAGTCAAAATATAGTTGAGGTAGTCACGCTCATATTTCAAGTTTCTTTTGAAGCATTCTGTTTGTCACAAGAAGCATGTATGAATTTATTAGGGCATTAATTATATATTGAAGAAATTGAAGCGTTCCATTTTTGCAACCTCATCATGATGATGATATGGTTGTATGGTAAAAGCTATGTCGCGGGGTTTTTGGAACGCTCTCCCCATAGATATTGGGTGGTATTTACTTATCTCCAAAGATGGGTGAATCCATGAAGATGGGTGTCTATTTTGGGGGGTCTTATGAGAAAATAAAGTTTATTTTTTCATGTTTTTCAACTTTGGAAAAACAAGAGTGATATTTTTGTTTAGAATTTCACTTTTAAGTAAAAACAAAACTTTTAGATAATTATGTTAGATTTCTATTCATAATTTTTTCAATATTTTTTATTGAGATTTGATATGTCGTTTTGGCAAATGTTTGACAGTGTGTCCTTATAAAATGAAAGGACTAAAAAATAGTCATGTCCTCTCCCCATAGATATTGGGTGGGATTTAATTATCCCCGAAGATGGGTGAATCCATGAAGATGGGTGTCTATTTTGGGGGGTCTTATGAGAAAATAAAATTTATTTTTTCATGTTTTTCAACTTTGGGCAAACGAGAGTGATATTTTTGTTTAGAATTTCACTTTTAAGTAAAAACAAAACTTTTAGATAAGGGTGAATCCGCGGACCTGGGTAACACTTTTTGGCAAGCACATTTCGGCAAAAGCAGAAAAACGCACCTCGGTCGAGGGCTTGTTAAACCCTCGACCGAGGTCTTAATATCTCGACCAAGGTTTTATCAAGCCCTCGACCGAGGTTTTGTTCAGCCCTCGACCGAGGTATTTAAATACCTCGGTCGAGGGTTTTGTTCGGTCGAGGGCTTTACAAACCCTCGGTCGAGGTTTCGTTAAGACCTCGACCGAGGTATTTAAATACCTCGGTCGAGGTTCATACCTCGGTTGATGGCTTAAGAAAATAGACTTAGCCCACATTCAAACAAATGAAAAATTTTCTGTGCCTTGCATAGGTGTACACCCTGCCATTCCTAGCACATAACTGAGCGGAGTTGATACCAATAAATTCACCAACGAATCATCTATCCATTGAGGTATCATACAAGAATTTTGGCATTCATATGAAATTTATTTTTTAATTACTTCTAAAACTTATACTTAGAAAACCACACTGCAACTTCGAAGCAGCTCAAAGAAAAATCCGCAGAGTTAAAAATACACAGCCAAAAAATTCTTAAAAATGCACACATCACATATCGACGTGTCCTGTTCAAAATGGTATCTTTGGTTTTACAATTTTTGAAAAAATAGAAAAAATAGCTTTACGTGGACAAATATGTGTTGAAAACGATGCTGAAATCGAATGTGGTCACTTTCGAAAAATAATAAATAATTGTATAATGCGAAAAAAATTAACAAAAAAATATGCACATCACACTGCATTTTATGTAGATCATGCTCATATATATATTTTTTTAAAATTATTAATGCAAGATTGAATTACTCTACGTGGACACAAGCCACTTATTAGCTTCTTCAAATTTTTAAGGTCACACAGTTCATTAAATGCAAAAATTAACACATTAAATGACATCGGAATATTTTTAAAAAAATATCACTATGAAGCCAACATAATATTCTACAATTTGTTTTTTTACTGCAAGTCAAAATTCACATGGTATATATGCGTTTTGAGGGCTTCTATCTAGCACATGAGTAAAAAATCAGGTTTTTATCGCCAAATTTGGCCAAAAAGTGTTACCCATCTTCATGGAATCACCCATAATTATGTTAGATTTCTATTCATAATTTTTTCAATATTTTTTATTGAGATTTGATATGTCATTTTGGCAAATGTTTGACAGTGTGTCCTTATAAAATGAAAGGACTAAAAAATAGTCATGTTTGGTTGCGCCCCTGAAATCATTGTTAAACTTGTGTTTTGAAAAAATAAAATATGCTACGACAATCTACACACAATATACTAGAGGATGACTATGAGTTTGTAACCAACGGATCTATATACTTATTATAATTTTTTTTTGAATTCGCTCAATGAGGAAACCTTGTCGATTTTCAACATGTTTTTGGTTGCGACACTTTTTTCTCAATTGACTATAAAACTTATAAATATATGAATACCCTTTTGAGGTAGACACTCCAATTAACCGCACCATATTTATTTCAATTTTTTTGGTGGTGTATTTTTAAAGTAATATATTTTTCATTTCACCTCATTTTGAAAGAGATGAAACGAAACTTGACACATGTTAAGAAACAAAAAAATTAAAAATATCGAATCTCTCCTATACACAACAAAATCTATACCTACGAAAAGTAGATTCAATGTTGAAACTAATGGTATCAAGTTCGACAGTAGATTTGTAGTGTAAGGCATCCATTTTACCTTCTGAAAATGGAGAAACCTGAAAACTGTGTAGGTTTCAGGTCTCACAGGTTATTCGGCCGGATAATAATTTTCCATTACAGAACCGTTATTTACAACAAAGGTTGTTCGACCGAAAAACCAAACGCAAAAAATTTTTGTCGGCCAGAAAAAGAAATTACGTTATCTATATTCGTATAAGTAAAACAAAATAAACTCATTATTTTCGCACATTTTCATTTCGCATATATCCGATCAAAATATTTTTGAAGGTATTTTTCCAAAGTAGGTTATTTATTTGAAATGGGTTTTTCAAGAGTTTTTTTTGCAAATGCAAAAATGTATTTTTCTTCTTATTTCTTTCCAAGACGGTACATTCAAAGAGTTTTTTTTCCAAGGCACTTTTGCAAAAGATTTTGTATTCTAAGGTATTTTTGCAAAGGAGTTATTTCTTTGCAAGGGGTTTTTTCAAAGAGTTATTTTTTCCAAGGTAGTTTTTCAAAGTAGGTTATTTCTTTGCAATGGGTTTTTCAAAAGAGTTTTTTTGCAAGGTCTTTTTGCAAAGGTTTTTTTTTTTCCAAAATATTTTTATAAGTTGTTTTTTCAAAGAATGTTTTTTTCCAAAGTATTTTTTCAAAGAGGTTTATTTTTCCAATAGTTTTACAAAGAATATTTCTTTACAAGGTGTTCTTATTTTTTTCCAAGGGGTTTTTCCAAAGGAGATTAAACAATCATGGGAAATAAGAGAAACCATAAAAAAAGTGATCATAAATGTGATGACAATGCTAATAGGGGAAAACAAAAACTCAGAAATAGAGCCAAAAGAGAAAGGGTTGCAGAAACGGAAGGGTGATTCCATGAAGATGGGTAACACTTTTTGGCCAAATTTGGTGATGAAAACCTGATTTTTTACTCATGTGCTAGATAGAAGCCCTCAAAACGTATATATGCCATGTGAATTTTGACTTGCAGTAAAAAAACAAATTGTAGAATATTATGTTGGCTTCATAGTGATATTTTTTTTAAAATATTCCGATGTCATTTAATGTGTGAATTTTTGCATTTAATGAACTGTGTGACCTTAAAAATTTGAAGAAGCTAATAAGTGGCTCGTGTCCACGTAGAGTAATTCAATCTCGCATTAATAATTTAAAAAAAATAAATATATGAGCATGATCTACATAAAATGCAGTGTGATGTGCATATTTTTTTGTTAATTTTTTTCGCATTATACAATTATTTATTATTTTTCGAAAGTGACCACATTCGATTTCAGCATCGTTTTAAACACATATTTGTCCACGTAAAGGAATGTTTTCTATTTTTTCAAAAATTGAAAAACCAAAGATACCCTTTTGAAGAGGACACGTCGATATGTGATGTGTACATTTTTAACAATTTTTTGGTTGTGTATTTTTAACTCTGCGGATTTTTCTTTGAGCTGCTTCGAAGTTGCAGTGTGGTTTTCTAAGTATAAGTTTTATAAGTAATTAAAAAATAAATATC
>LPNX010306048.1:110373-126833 GCA_001517045.1 Pseudotsuga menziesii
ATCAATGGATAGAAGATTTGTTGGTGAATCTATCGGTATCAACTCCGCTCAGTTATGTGCTAGGAATGGTAGGGTTTACACCTCTGCAAGGAACAATAAATTTTCCATTTGTTTGAATGAGGGCTAAGTCTGTTTTTTTAAGCCCTCGACCGAGGTATGAACCTCGACCGAGGTATTGCGGGCTTTACAAACCCTCGGTCGAGGGTTCGTTAAGACCTCGACCGAGGTATTGCGGGCTTTACAAACCCTCGGTCGAGGGTTCGTTAAGACCTCGACCGAGGTATTTAAATACCTCGGTCGAGGGCTTGATAAAACCTCGGTCGAGATATTAAGACCTCGATCGAGGGCTTAACAAGCCCTCGACCGAGGTGCGTTTTTCTGTTTTTGCCGAAATGCGCTTGCCAAAAAGTGTTACCCAGGTCCGTGGATTCACCCGGAAGAGAGGATTGAAGATATAAGAACATATTTACATGACACTGTTGATGAAATGGAAATTGAAAATAGGGTACAAGAAAAACAAATGGAAGTTGAAGAGACCATTGTTGAAGATGAAAATAGTGATTTACATGCAAATGTTGATGAAGTCAATATTGAAGATCAAAATCAATATCTAGAAATTGGACCTGGTATGTATATATCATGTATTTTCCAAATTCATTTTTTTTAACGAATTGTATTTTTGGACATATGTTAAATTAAATTTAACTTGATGCATAGGTACTTTCACCATTGATGATGAAATGTTAGAAGACATTGATTGTGACAAATATGGAGAAAAAATACCCATACATGTTGCATGATATCATGCTATAAAATTTTATGATGATATTCTCAAGGATTGTTCAATAGCAAGACATGCGCTAATTTTGAGATGTTTATTGGTGTCCAAGAAGTTAGAAGGCGCTACGTCATTATTGGGTATTCAAAAGGATACAAAAGAGTCAAAACTGAAACATAATGTGATAGAAAATATAGGTGATTCAATAAAAAAATTTGAAAAATCCAGAAAGAAAGATACCGGTGTTGCACATAGAGAAATCCAGACAACAATTGTTTCAGCTAGTACTAGACAAAAATGTTTGACAACACAACTAGCACAAGCAATTGGAACCTCAAGAAAGACATTATATAAACATAGCAAATTCAGAATGCAAATAGATGAAAATGATGAACTTGCTTGTTGGAAAATTATTTGTATACAACCTTACAAAGATAGAATGGGAGAAGGTGTTAAAGATATTGTACAGAAATATTGGTTGGAACATGCTCGAGTTTCACCAATTCAAGGCATGTGATATGACAAAGAGTATCATGAAATTTATATGAAAGTCGTCCAAAACATATAATGGAAATGACACAAGTAGAATTGTTCAATAAATTCAAGGAGGATCATCGTGGAATTAATATGTCAATCACTACATTTTTGAAACAAAAGCCATGGTATGTTAGACCTATTACTATATGTGACACATGTTGTTGTCATTATCATGTGCAATTTCAATTATATTACAACACCTTTCTTGAATTTGGTAAAATGTTTTGGACAAATTCACCACCTCTGCCCACAATAGATGAATTGATATCTCAAACTCTATGTGAGATAAATCACGATGAAGTATTTTATAATAAGAAATGTGTTAATGAAAAACATTGTCATCGTTGTGGAAATCTGGTTTTATCCCACAATAAATGCCCTATTGATAATGATCAGTCACTTTCAAATGTAACCGTTGATTGGAGAAGAAATGAATATAGAAATTATTATACAAGTTCTAGTGATGCACATTCCAAAAGAATTAATTTGCGAGAAGATAAAATATGTTTGACATATTTTCTCAAGAAATTTGAAAGTGAAATTTATAAATACAGCAAGCATTCACATAGAGCACGATGGAAAGACCTTCAATTCAAGCATTCCCCAGAAATTGTTCCAGCTGGAACAATTTTATCTGTGGTTGATTTTGCATAAAACTACACATTTGCTGCACAAAAAGAGATTCAAAGTGAATACTATCATTCTGACCAAGTTTCGATATTTGTCCATGTTCTATATAGACATTCTCAATAGGATGTTTATGGCATTGAACTCATGTGTGACAATCGAGATGTGGTTAAAGAATATCACTTTTATATCAGCGATGATCATACACATGATACACATTTTGTTCAACATTGTATTGAAATTTTTTTCTATGATTCACTAAAAAGGCGTGAAGTTAAATTCAATGAACATTGGATATGGTTGGATGGATGTGCGAGACAATTTTAATCTTAACGATCATTTGTTTGGTTGTTTCGAATTCATAAAGCACTGAACATTAAACATCACTAGAATTTATTTGAAACTGGACATGGAAAAGGTGAATATGATGGTGCGAGAGCATGCGTAAAAGGAGCACTTCGAAGATGGAAAATGAACCATTCTTCTAGACAATTTCATTCAGCTACAGAGGTTGTCTAATGGTGTAAATCACATCTAAGCCATGATTGTAGTCAACAATCAAAAGATGTGCACAGGTATGTACATGATTTTTTTAATTTATATTATTTGTCAATTTTAAAAAATGTATGTACTAACATTGAAGTATATGTACAATAACATTAAAAGTTGTAATTTGTGATTTACCATTTATTGTGTAGGTTTTTTTGGCTTGTTGGGGTCCAAGATATAGATATATCAATACCATATGAGGCTAGAACCATATAAAATCCTTCCAAAATGTGTTTGCATTTGACAGTAGAAAGAAATCATGTTTTTTTCATATTTACACTGAAAATGTTGAATCTACAGAAGTTTGTGAAAACATAACGAACAACTACATAAAACATTGGAAACACATAGAGATTAATACAAAAGGGAAAATGCCACTAGCGAGCATAGAAGAATTAGAATTAGAATAAATAGAAATATCATCTGATGGAGATAGAATTTTAGATCTTGTTAGAGAAGGTAATTATCTTGTTGATTGTTCATTGTTGTCCATCACCTTATGTGTATATAGTCAATTTAATTGACTTAAAAACTCTAACACCAATTGTAATTTGCACAAGAGATGTTTTCACTGTGTTTGTACCTTTAGACAACGATGAAAATGTAAAATATCATTTGATATGATGCACTGAAGGAAAGTCAAAGTTCTTGGAGGACTACAATGACAATGGATTTACATATGAGAGATGATCCATCATTTTAAAAGGTTATTTTTTTCAGCAGACCCATATGACTGAAAATTATGTCTACTTTCAAGATTATGAACCTGCTGTTATATGTTGTTAGTAGAGTCATTTAGTATGTGTATCTCGAATAAAATTGGTACAAGTTTCATCGAGAAAAACTTAAAAAATAGAAAATTGAAACCGTCCAAATATGACCATGAACAAATAATTGAGGACGGCATTTCATTGCAATGTTTTTAACTATATCATTTCTTGTTTTATGTTAATATGGCTATCACGCTCAAAGATGGACTAATGTTTTAGAATTCATAATCATTGTGTACTTAGTCATTTAGTATGTTACCTTATTATAATTCAGAAATGAATTTTAATTTATTATAATTCAGAATCAAGTAGCTAATGTTACCTTAGTAATAAATAATATTAGAATTCATAATCAAGTTGCTAATGTTACCTTAGAAGTCATGGATTGAACTTTAATTTATTAGAATTCAGAATCAAGTTGCTAATGCTACCTTAGTAATAAAAAATATTAGAATTCAAAATCAAGTTGATAATGTTACCTTAGAAGTCATGGATTGAACTTTAATTTATTGGAATTCATAATCAAGTTGCTAATGTTACCTTAGAAACTTCATAGATTAAACTTTAATTTATTAGAATCTAGAATCAAGTTGCTAATGTTACCTTAGTAATAAAAAAATATTCCATGTGAGGCAGAGGCATATTGCCAATGGAAAGTAATAAATTAAAGTTTTATGATGAGAGATAATATTCTAGCTATGTATATGACCATTATCTAAACTTTTATTGTGAATACAAGATGTGAGTTAGGAATATGGTTTAAATGTGCAATATTTCAATGTTGGGGTTTCCTTGAATTCAAGAATTTGAAAATGCACCTATCAAAACTTCCTAACATTCTCCACATTCATTCCTAACATTAGATTGCACCTATAAAAACTTCCTCTCATTCATTCTCAGCATCTCAACACTGAAAATATTTTACATCTACAAACATACATAAATTTAATAATACATACCTTCATAAATTTAATAATACATACATTCATTCTTAACATTAGTTTGCACCTATTAAAACTTCCTAACATTGATAACATTTACTAACATTCCTCGCATTCATTCCTAACATTAGATTTCACCTATCAAAACATTCTAACATTCATTATCAACATCTCAACACTGAAAATGTTTTACATCTACAAACATACATAAATTTAATAATACATACTTTCATAAATTTAATAATACATACATTCATTCTTAACATTAGATTCCACCTACCAAAACTTCTTAACATTCCCCATGTTCATTTTTAACATTAGATTGCACCTATCAAAACTTTCTAACATTCAGTTTCAACATCTCAACACTGAAAATATTTTACATCTACAAACATATATAAATTTTATAATACATACATTCATAATATGTAAGTTCAATATACAAGTATATAATCCAAAAAAAACAATATTAAAGGTCAATGTACATGTATATAATCCAAAAAAAAATCATGAACATGTGAGTTCAATGTACATATGTATAATCTAAAAATAAAGCTCCTCGATGTCCAAAACAACTACAATATATATATCAACAAAAAAATCTCCTCGATGTCCAAAACAGTTACAATATATAGATCAACAAAAAAATAACAATATAAATAATTCTCTAAATGGAAGTCCACCACTATCCTCCACTAGGGTCTTTTCTTGGACTCATAACAACCTACAACATGTATAAAAATAGATTATGAATATCATAAATTATTTAAACAATTTTAAACGAAAAATCAAAACATTGAAATATTAAACTAATATCGAAGAACAATTCAATTATTAACAAAATTACCTCAAATTCCCTATCATCCAATGGATTATTCCCTTTGCCTCTAAAAGGTTGAGGAGACCCAAGCTGTAACATGTATAAAAACAATTTATGAATCTTATAAATTATTTAAACTATTTTAAACTAAATTCAAAAAAATAAAATATTAAACTTACAATTCCACCACTATCATCCAGTGGAGTCTTCCCTTTTCCGCGAAAATATTGAAGAGATTGAAGAGACCCAAGCTTCAACATATATAAAAGCAATTTACAAATGTCAAAAATTATTTAAACTATTTAAACTTATATTTCAAAGAACAATTCAATTATGAACAAAATTACCTTGGTGCCAATATCAACATCCATCAGAGAACCTATATCTTCACTGCCAATTTAATATGTTCTCTTCCCTTAAAATTTAAATTTTTTTAATAAATAAATTATAGTAAAAGCGAAAAAAACAAAGATTAAGCAATTAACTTAAAAGTGAAACAAAAAAAATAAAAGCATTAGCTCACAATAGATGGAAAATCATCTAAAAAGTTCGAATCTAAAGAAACCTGCATGGATAAGTCAAATTAATAACAAGATACATAGTTAAATTTAAAAAAAAAAAGATAAAATATCTTTCAAACATAAATATAAATATGTAAGTAATAAATATACCTCTCCAAAACGCTCTTCTACATTTCTAGCATTTTGACTAGTGGAGACTCTAAAATTATGTTCATTTAACAGTCGAGAAAACTGAAACCAATAAACATTTACGTAATGTATTTATTACTATACATCAAAAAAGATTAATATCATATATAGATATAATGTAACAAAAAGTTCAATTCAAAATTAATAAGAAAAGTAAATAGATTGAAAAATTTTACACAAACCTCTCCTATACTTGATGTGTCATTAGATATTCTATCAAAGGCTAAATCACGACAAACCTTGGCATAAGCCTTTAGATCTTCAATGCCCATACGAACTAACTTATCATTTGTTTTGCAAACAAATTTTTTTCGAATAGTGGCTCGAGCCCTCTGTCAACTCAATCCAACATCAACTCTTACAAATGCTGAAGTTAAACCTTCGGCAACATTATGCCTTGCAGTTGTCCCAACTTGTGATGTGGGCTCCATCTCCAATTTGCAAGTCACAAGCCTAGGTGGACATGGTATCTGAGGTGGAGGTCGAAGAGTACTGGGATCTCTTAGAGCACCTTTTTGATTGCATATCCTCCCCTTTTGTAATATCCTGAATTGTGTACCTAACACTTATAGGCATGTGCCTATTGATTATGATGATTATCTTGATGTTTTATTTTATATTGGGTCAAAGAATTCACTGCATATGAACATGATGATTTTTTTATTATATATTGGGTGTAAGCTGATTATTGATGATTTATGTATATGCTTGTTTGTGTTGGGTGTGGACCCTAAAGCACATGATTGATGAGATGTTTTGTGTTGAGCGAGGAGCTCTAGAACACTTGAGTGATTAATGAATTGTGTTGAGTGAGAAGCTCTGGAACATATGAAAAGATAATTGGATGTGTTGGGAATAAGCTCTAGATCCTTCCATTTTGATGTTGAGCATAAGCTCTGGAGCATCGGATCCTTGGCCATTGTATCCCTAGGTGTATCGTACAAATACATCCTAGAATTTAGTGTTGAGTGAAAGCTATAGAATCACACTATGTTTGTAACTACCTGCTATAGGCGTTGAGTATGGGCTATGGTAAGCACTAGGGGGTACTGAAAAGAATTTCATAAACTTCAGAGTGAAAACGACTCGAGAGAAAAATATTGATCTCATCATACTTATTTATAAGTGATTAAATGAAAATTTGAATTTCTATATTGTCATCAAAGTACTGAAGAACTACCACATTATATGAGGGAAATCCAACATGCAAGGATGTTTAGAGTTTCCTAGCCTAGTAGAACTAAGCCACCTATCTACCTGAACTTAATGAAGAAGTGTCACTAAATCTAGGGTTCATGGTACATGATGCCTAAAGACAATGTTAACAAGTTCTATAATACTATGTATTTTATACATAGTATGTATAAAGAATTAATTATTGTTAGATATATAATTAAATAAAAGAAAGAAGAAAATATCCATAAATGATTATTTATTATTAAAGGATTAATAAATAGTATAATACCTATGAAATTTTAACTAGGAACTAGTTAAAAGTTCCTAAGTTAAGTATTGAAAATTACCCCAGTAATTAAAAAGGGGTTAAATTAAGAAATCAAGGATTTTTTGAATTAGTTGTCCCTTTGAAACTAAAAAGTCTATCTATAAAGACTCAAGCCAAGCAAAGGCTTGGGGGTTCTGATTTTATCTTCGAAAATTATTATTCTTCTTGTTCTTGCTCTCAAGTGTTTTCCTGGAGAACTTTCTCCTGCAAGGAAAAGAGGATTGATTCGAAACTGAATACCAGTTAGGAAACCCTACCTTAGGATCTCTAAGTTACTTGCATGTTGGAGTGCATTTTGGGGGGATCCGGATTAAAACCAGCAACGGTTCTGGGTCATGGTTGGGAGGAAGGTGGTATTCCCAAGTGATTTGGTCATCAAAATCAGAGGTTAGACCTGTCTTAAATTGTTAATGTTGGTTATTGAAAAAGTGTGCAAGTTCAACCATTAAAGCAGCTTCAGGAAGAAAAATTATAGGTATGAGTTCTTAGTATGTCAAGTTCATTTCTAGGGTAAATGCTAGCTGGTTTATATAAATGCTCTTTATATATTTTTAACCCTGGAAATGATGGTTCTGTCCATATCTCCTAGGGTTACATTTCTTAAAATCTAGTCCTAGATTGTTTATGCTACCTTCTAGATTAAATGATGCATATGTTAGATGAATGTTTTCAATGTGTCTACTAACCCTATGTATCCGATTTTCTAGCTAGACTCTTCTAGGGTTTGTATTTTCTTAAATATCCCTTGGGTTGTAAATATTATCATAGGATATATATAGCTAGGATTGCATCTCTAAGTTTTTTTCTGTATTCATTCGATATTCATAAATTATTTATTGTAAACTAGGTAAATCCAGACCTGCTATTTTTTGCTCACCTATTCTTTATAACTCTACAGACATATTTCATTTGTCAGTAGAGACATGTTCATATTATAGTATAATTAATATAAGACCAAGATTAAAGAAATAAATATACTAATTAGATACCTTAGGGTATTACTTACAAGCATAACTAATTTATAAATAAATATATTTAGAGATAAGGTCATCATGTTTAGACATTTCTGAAACTTATCTATACATTTAATTCCAAAATTAAATAACTCATCTAAGACCTTTCAGGGTCTACCATAATAAGAATATAATAGTATCACAACTTTGTTTTTAAACTAATCAGTGCCAGAACTAAAAATATGAAGGAAGCATCATGACCATCCATGTGGTCTTGTATAAATATTTGTTCATAATTCATACAAAAGAATCCACAGTTCTATCCATTTTCCATCTATACCTAACCATAAACAAAATTACATAACTCATCAAAACATTAGCATAACCAAATTAAAATAATACATCTTATACACTAATCATGTCATATTAAAATATCATAAAAATTATATTATAAATCCATGTATTGCAAACAAGAAACGTGAATCGAATCCTGTGGGCATGCAAGCCCAGTTTGCTTTTATTTATTAAAATACCATTCATTACATTACATTAAAACCCTACTTTCCAATAGAGGTCACGACATCGATTCCCATGGATGTCCAGATCCAAGGTAAGGCCTTAATAGAAAACCATACATAATGTATATACAAAACAACAACCAAATCCTATAACCATTTTTCTTACACAGGCCATGTTTTACATCAAATCGTATGCGGGTTGTGGTTATTAAAATACATCCAAATACAATGTAATATAAATAATAAATGAAAACATTAACGTCGAGTTCCTAAGACCATAATCCAATCACGACCTCGACCAAGTTTTAATATAAATACATTGAGTCCATTTACCGGCTAATATAACAAATGCCATCGAGGGTCTTTAAACCCTAGCCTCTACAAAACCAATGAATTCACATCACTCACATAAGTTATTACCATGCCAAATTAAATCACCTAGTGAGTCTTAGAACTAATTACTCTGCTAACGAATCACCCCTACACTACTCATTAAAATTATCTACAGTAATGAAATAATATCACAGAGCTATCGCAACCACCTATGTTGTTCTCATTACAGCCATTAAAATATACATAACACACATACCCCAAATGAAGGTGAATGCTTTTGTCCAAACCAAACTATTAAACCATAACATAGCACATACATTTACAAACACAGTAAGCCAAAAATGACATAAGTCCTTCATTAATTACGCAGAGTATAAACATCATACACAGCAGGGTAAAATCATAAGGTATCTACCCAGTCGTTTCCAAAGCCAAAAAGAAATCTTACGAGCATGCCAATGGGCTATGTCACCATTGCAAGCAATGGTGCAGCCCATGGCTCGAAGGCCCGAACCATGTAATCATTACAAACCCAAGAATTTATACACAGAACCAAAGGGAGTGTGACTTCACTCCATGATTGAAGCCATTAAGACATTGATAAAATCCAATTCTGTAATCTTATGTCTGAAGGAAAATCTTAAAAACCCCACATCGAAACCCACATCATAAAACCCCAACCAAGCAACAATCTATGCACAGTATTCTCGAGAGGGCCGAAAGGTAGCAAGTAAAAACTTGCTCACAAGATTACTGTGTCCATGATTGCAAATGTTTGAATCCCACAGAAGTTAAAGCCATGCTTCTTTTCATTCCCTTTTGACACCTGCAAAACACAATTGAAAATGGGGATGAGAAGTATGGCCACACTCAGAAACATTAAACCAAACAATGTGCAGGTGGATAAACCCAACGAAGCATACCTCACGATTTTTGGGTCGCCTCCATGGCCTTCCCCATACGCAGAGCCAAAATGAAAAACCCCAAATGACAAACACAATGCACAACCATCGTGAACCGAGCCTAAGGGAAGGCTGTCACGTTTCTCCAAACACATTGAATGCACTAGCTAGAAACCATTAAAGCCACACAAAAACCCACTCTCCATAGTTTATGTTTCATTGCATTACAACATATGACCACCTCCCACATTAAATCTTAAACCCTGATATCATATGGTTTATACCATATGTTATACATTTTGCCACCCCAAAACCTTAATGTAGATCATATACTATTACATGGTATGCCATATTGCAAAGTCCCTTTCTTACATAAGTATGCGCTAGTCCAAGTCAAGAACCCAAGCTTAATTATATAGTTAATGTTTAATCCATATGTTTAGATCTTAGGGTCTTAACCCCTTATTATCAAAGTATCAATGCTTAAGAACCATGGCATACGAAGTATGCCATGGTAACATCTCTAACTACAATAATACTAAGGTTTGAACAAGTAACTAAGTTATGACCTACCATTAAAATGAGAAATATGTTAATAACTATAATAAAATAGACATCAAGTGCAAT
This sequence comes from Pseudotsuga menziesii, assembly GCA_001517045.1. Classification (NCBI taxonomy): domain Eukaryota; kingdom Viridiplantae; phylum Streptophyta; class Pinopsida; order Pinales; family Pinaceae; genus Pseudotsuga; species Pseudotsuga menziesii. The sequence goes on from LPNX010306048.1 coordinate 120,943, forward strand.
AGAATAGATTGTATAAAGTATCACCTAGTTAATGATCTAGGATGGATAATTAAAAAAATTAAGATTACCTTGCTACCAAATCTCAAATAGTAATAAAGCATAACGATGAACAGTAAGTGAAAAATAAATGCGAAAAGATTCCATCTCCCTACTAAGCCTCGTGTTGCAAGGTAAACCTAGAAGTAAATAAAAGAGGTGCCTTAGTTCGATTGAGCTAAGTAAGCCTACGTAAAAAAGTAATACTTTACCTCTCAAATCGTCATGTGAGAACAAGTCCCGCCTCTCCATCCACTTTTGATTCCACAAACAATCTTAATTTAGGACTCCATAATTAACAAGTGTGACAATACAGAAAGGACGAAGCACATAAATCCAATGACGACACATAACTGACAAAAGTGTAAAAATAATACTAAGTAGTAAACTATAGTACAACATCATAAGTAAAATACATTAAAAGTAACAACTGAAATATAAATGACAGAACATAAGAACAAATTATGACTAAACAGAGGTACATAAAGTGTATGATAGAGTTCCGTAAGTAAATAATATATTGTTTAGGTAGTTTTTACTAGCCTATAATTTTTTATTTTATTTTTGGGGACATCACACCTTTCCAACTCCATAAAACTCAGAATGAGTATCAATATAGTTTGGATTCATATTTAGAAAAAAATTGGCATAAAAAACCTAGAAAAATAATTAGGAACCTCATCGTTCCATGGAAACCAACCATAGGATGCAAGAAACCGATCATATAAATAATGTGCAAGCTCAGGGTGCTTAAGATATTGCACTTTCGATTATTTATGCTTTAGGACCTCTTTGAAGTTAAACATTGAGTTGGCCTGTTCTCTGGTCACGCTCTCTTTCACAACAGGCCACTTCTCTGGACCCATCACCTGTGCCTTTCTTCTCTATATCAAGGAAACAAAACCATCTGTTGTTGGAAAAACATCCTCATATACCTCAATGAATTTTTGTAATGATTTCAAAACCATCTCTATACTTTGTTTGTTCTCTGGAGCAAGATCCAAACTAGAAAGATCATTTTGGAGCTTGTCATAGTGAGCTCTGCAACTCTCAAGGGTCATTTGTTGAAGACCACTTTCCCATGGAAGCTCCTCTGGTAAATCAGATGGATAAGTTGTAATGGGTGTACAACCCTTAGCTAGTTGAACATATTGCATCCTAGCTTGACCTTTTCCACCCTGTGTAGGATGACGAGCCTCTTGCGAACCTTGCTCTGCATCCATGCTTGTCTACCATACAGAAGGTTGATATCCATGTTCACCCACTGAGGATAAGGGGGAATCATCTCTACCACTATTGCCTCATTGATGATCGGATGAATGTGAACTGTACAATAAGATTAAATCCCGAGGTGAAGTCGACAACCTTCGATTATTATTTGGGACACCAACTCCAGAAGAATGTGATGACCTCCTACGCTTTTGTCTCAAAGGCTGCTCTCTTTCCATTTGATATGATATCTAAAAGTTTACACAAATATCAACTCATAACATATTCAAATTTTACATTTTAATTCCTCAAATTCAAAGACCTAGCTACTAAAAAAACTAAGTTTTTAATAAGGACCTAGATATACCTAATATTATCTAATAGTTTTTAAAATGAATATAGCTAATTTATTGTTGGATGTATGAGAAATTAATGTGCCAATCTTTGTGTTTTTGATGTTTTAAATGAATGGAACCAATATGGTCAAATATTAAGTAAAAGTTACATTTATTTATGTCAAGGAATCAATTCATGAACATGTTAAATCTGAATTTAAATCCTAAATTAATAACTTATTTGATATTTTAATAATTTAAACATAAATTATATCTACACATTTTTTAATTATTCCATAGAATCATAAAAAAATGTTCTCGATTTGAATTATTACGATAGGTGGTTACAATGTATGCACTCAAAAATAGAAACAATTAAAATCATAGTAGTCATGTTTATCTATTAAGCCCATACTAAGCCACCCAAATATGAAGAAAGCAAGAAGTAAGAGATGGTAATCATAAAGCTAATCTTGGAGTAGTGGGATACAAATTTTGATTTATTTTGTATTAACTACATGGGACATTATAGGTACACTGATTAGCAATATACATACTTACCATAATAAGAGACATGTTATAATAAAATAGAGTATAGGAAGCGATGACAGAATTTAATTCCAAAAAAAAAGATATTGCACTCTGTCCATTTGGACAGAATTCATGCACTTTGTCCACATGGACAGAGTTCATGAACTCTGTCTATTTGGACAGGGTTCATGCACTATGCCCATTTGGATAGATTTCATGCGCTCTGTCCACATGGACAAAGTTCATGAACTTTGTCCATGTGGACAGAGTTCATGCACTTTGTCCACATGGACAAATTTCATGCACTCTGTCCATGTGGACAGAGTTCATGCACTTTGTCCACATGGACAAATTTCATGCACTCTGTCCATGTGGATATTAACTATCGAATGATACATGTGGGTACTGTACATACCTTGAAGAAGAAACAAGTAAAAGCATTACTACTTCCGCTTCCTCTAGATTTTATGTCTAGATATCAGTCGTGGAGTAATTGGATTTATAGATGTGATCAATCATATCTATGACTCCAATTAATCTACGACCCATATCTACAAATAAACTCGAACAACGAAGGAAGCAAAACAAACCGACCACTGAAAAACGAATGATACCCGCGAACAATGTACAAAAAGTTATAGCATGCAAAGTGTAATCATCAACAATTGCGTATTACTTCATATTGATACAGGTTGTAATCAACTCAGCTTAGAGTTTGGGTGTAATTAGTTTAGCTTAAATATATATTATTTCTATAACCCTTTGTATATGTTAAAGCTTCACCACAAACAGATCTTACTTTTATGAATGCAGAGTTGATCTATGGATATTTATGGGCTTACTACGCAGATCAATTAGTACAATGTCCTAATATAATGGTAAGTATAAACTGTAACTAATAAGCATTATACAGGTTATTTGTGGTTCTTTTATGACATAGATTAATGGGAATGATACTAACCTCACAGTCTACTAATAATTGTTATTTGTAATATTTGGTATTTTATATTAGAAATACATAGATCAAAAGGATTGGTAATCATAATTATAGGTTGAATGCCCTTATTACTTGTACTATAATAATACATTCCACTGTTTCAATGATTATGACTATCCTGTACTTGTGACATAATATGAAACACGTAAAACTATAAGTAGCTACACGCACATAAACCAAATTAAAATAAGTTGTAATTATTTGCTAACCCCTATAGAACTCTAATGAATGAGATTTTGAATATCTCATCTATGGTTAATTTATTGCAGTAACTGAAGGCCTAGCTTGTGCAGCCTCGCAGAAAGATCCTCCAATGGAAGACTGCTAAGCTCATACATAGATGAAGTCTATCCACGCGGAAGGTGATGATGTCATGTATGTTTTGTTTGTTTCCCTAAGTGACTCTTCATTCTGGAAAAAATATCATAACACCAAAAATGACATGAATATATTTAAATGCACACCTATTCCTCCACTTTCCTTCATTCCAACTTGTACCTTATTAAATCCAAAGCCAAAATATAAGTATAATTGTAACTTTGATATGCAAATACTAAAATATCATATTTTGACTTTGATATCCAAATATTATAATATTATTAGGTCCATCAAATTTCAATAATTCGATTTTTTTTGTTTATGATTTATATTAAAACAACTTAAAACCCTTATGCTAAGTAAAGCCAAAGCCAAAATATAACTATAATTGTAACTTTGATATGCAAATTATAAGATATCATATTTTGACTTTGATATCCAAATATTATAATATTATTAGGTCCATCAAATCTCAATACTTAGACTTTTTTTGTTTATGATTTATATAAAAAAACTTAAAACCCTTATGATAAGTAAAGGGATCACAGATAGAGTTCATGAACTCTATCCATGGGCAGAGTTCATGAATGAATATCTTCCTCATAATACCTGTGAAGTGAAATTAAAATTAAAAGAAATATACTCTCCTCATAATAACATGTACAATAAACTTTAAAATCTAACTATAAAATAAAAACTAAAAATTTGAAAACATAATATCATAAATATAAACATAACTTATAATTTTTTATTAATCAAACAAGTCTACACTTCAAGAATTTTAATTCTAATCCACTAAAATTAAAATAAATCTACCTTTCTCATCATATTACATACCTAAAATCTTTATGGAGTCATACTATGAAATAAAAAAAAACTACAACGAATAGGAAATTTATGCCATTGGCTACAACAAGCCATGGATTTCTTTGTTGAGCATTTGCATTTAAAAAAAAATCAACAAAAAAAAATACCTGTCGAGAGGAGGCTAGACCACAAACAGACCTCCATGAATAGACCACAAACAGACCATGAACAGACCTCCACGAACCATTAGTGGAAAATGAGAGATTAGTGACCACGAGACTAAAACTTTTGGTCACCGTAGTTTTTTTAAAGGGATAAATGACCAAAATTGATAATTCTAAGTGAACTAACTAAAATGACCAAGATAAAATGACCACTTTTGGTCACAGAATAAAAACGAACTAAAAAACACCAAGATAAATGACCAAATTTGATCACGGGATATCTAGACTACAAATGACTAGATTACAATTGGTCATTTATTTGGTCATTTTTAGTTGTGTCACTCTGGCAATGGAAAAAATTACAAATTTGACAATCAATTTGTACATTTTATATGGGGTATCTGAATCCATCTACAGTGTTAGAATTTAGTAAATTATAGACCCTTCATGTGTCATAGTTCAGCTATTGACACTAATTTAGCTATTATAATCAAGAAAGATTTACACACTAGTGTCACAACTCAACAATTAACACCAAATTAGTGTTATTGATCATGACGACATCCTAGCGAGACACCAAATTGATGATGTGTTGATGATGATCAAGAATGGGTCATGTTTAGAATGTCAATCCATCTCCAGTCATTGAGGATATTCTTGTCCCTTTCCATTTGGGACTAACAGATGGAACCCTCATGTGTTACAAGGAACTAGTGGAAAATGAGAGATTAGTGACCACAAGACTAAAAATTTTGGTCACCACCCTTTTTTTAAAGGGATAAATGACCAAAATTGATAATTCTAAGTGAGCTAACTAAAAAACACCAATATAAATGACCACTTTTGGTCATGGGATAAAAACCAACTAAAAACGACCAAGATAAATGACCAAATGTGATCACGGGATATCTAGACTACAAATGACCAGATTACAATTGGTCATTTTTAGATGTGTCACTCCGGTAATCGAAAAAATTACAAATTTGACAATGAATTGGTACATTTTACTTAATTCTAACACTGCAGATGGATTGATAGACCCGTCTATGAATCTATCTGCAGTGTTAGAATTTAGTGGGGGTCTCTAAATCCATCTACAGAGTTAGAATTTAGTAAATTAATATTGTACTGTCATAACATCACTTCCCTCATAAAAACATCAACAATTTATTTTTATAATTCCTTCTCAAAATACTAGACAACATGCAATTGGTTTCTCTAGGCTTGAAAAAGAGTACTAATAATTTTCTTTTCTTTAAAAAAAAATAACTATCACCATTAACATATAAAACATTAATATATAAATATAAAACTTGATATATAAACAAACATAAATATTTAAATTCACAATTATAAACTAAAATCAAAGTCTATGTTACTAAAAACACATTTAAGATATAATATTATTAAAAAAACATTAATGTATAAATATAAAATTTCATATATAAACAAAACATTAACATATATATATATATATATATATATATATATATA
>LPNX010306048.1:126901-164749 GCA_001517045.1 Pseudotsuga menziesii
TTATACCCAGCATTTGGGGAACACTAAGGGGAAATCCCATAATTTGGTCACCCGCCATAGTTCTGGAGTATGAACAATGCAATGGTTTGATGATGGCCATGAAACCCATAACAATGTGTTTCTATCTATTCCACTACATAGATATTTGGCTCCATTGGCACCATTTTTTTTTATGATGGTCGTGAAAAGGCTCTATCCACTCCACTACATAGAGATTTGACTCCATTGGTGTCTAAGTTTTGGACATGGATAGATTGGCACCAATTTTTTGGTGAGATTTTTATGATGGCAATGAAATCCATAAAAATATGGCTTGATCTACTCCTTTATGCAACGATTTGGCTTGAATGGTGCCAAATTTTGTTTTCAGTGAGGGTTTTATGATGGCAGTGAAATCCAAAATAATATGGCTCGATCTACTCCTCTATGCAAAAATTTGGATCGAATGGTGCCAAATTTTTGGCTTTGGGCGGCAGGATAGGGAATTTGGGTCTGAGAGGTGATTCAATAACTCAATCCTATTAGAAATTGCGTTTGGATTTTTGATATCTTGTTGTAATTGAAAAAGACACAACAACACATGACAAAACTTGGAGGCTCCTGAAGAGGCTAATGAGGGATTTGCAGGCACAAAATTCAAATCTACTTCTCCTTCTCAGGTTAGTAAATGCCTTGTTTCCTATCCTTTTGTTGTTTTTATGTTCCTTTAAAGTAATCTCTATCGATGTGAGGAGGAAATAAATTGATTTAGCATGATGTTTTTCTATACCCATAAAATGAAGTGGACATGAAGCTATGATATATTGACAATATAATGATCTAGCATGAATTGAACATACTACGATAAACATAACCATGTCAAAGAGTGGTCTACTTTTTTGTGCTTAAATAAAATGAAAAATACTTTGGGATTAACCAAATGGCCTCTGTGCAAAAGAAAGAGACAATATCCATAACATAGGTTGTGTCTTGACTAAAAACTCAAGACCCAAAATATCTCATTTTCATTGAGAATTCTTCATGGATTGGGATTAAACTGCAAGAATGAAGTTTTTTTCCATGACTATAAATTGAAATAGGATATCATCATTTAGTGCCATATCCATATGGTTCCTACTGTCATCATTCTCTTCAATATGCTTGTTGTCCTTTCTCTTTCAACAAAAATGTGCTTAATTGTTCCTAGACCTTAGGTGCACTTAAATAAGTTGGCTTTAAAAATTTCTTGCAAACCATAAAATACTATAGTACTTGCTATGACCATGCTCAAAATGGTTGGCATAATACATATTGTAGAGAGAAAAAAAGCCTCCAATGCTCATGATAGTTTTGATTCTTGAGACAATGCTAGAAGCATGCTTGTCATACTTTGTCATTTCTCATTTCCTAAGCATATTTAATGATCAATTGTGGCACATATCATGGTTCATAAAATTTATTGATCTAAAAAGAACCATTTGAAAAGGATTCAAGGAATAGGCTAATAGCCTTTCCGTAAGCCTACAGACCCTTAAGATAACCAGATAAAATAATTTTTTTAACCAACTATCATTTGCTACACATACCATATATTCTAGCTTTAATGTTTGTTAAGGGACAAAAAAAGTTCCTTCCATTGGTGGTTTAACTACAGCCTTGAATTTAAAGAATCAAGTCCTACATTAATTCTACATATGACAACTTCAAACTGATTTGATAGAGAAGCAAGTCCCTTTATTTATTATTTTCTTGAGCTTGTTATCTTGCAAGGTTCTACAAAAGGGTTATTTTCAACATTGGATACTACCCTTGCAGCAGATGGAGCACTAGAGTTAGTAGAGATATATGAGCTTGCAGGGGGAGGGGAAACCAACATTGACATTCCCCTCTTTCTTTTGAACTTTACTGACTACCATTGTTGATTGTGCCGTGATTTCTGTGGAATGAATGAAGAAAATCACCATTGTTAAATAAATGGAAAATATGGTTTGCAAATTCTCCTTCAAAACACATGGAATCCCATCAAATATCAATTTTATTGTTCATCTGTACAATGTAAAATTTTGAGAGATCTTTCCCTCTCTATAGAAAGTGAGAAAAATTATTGAGAATTTTTTTTTGAGAGGCTTATAGGTCACTTTTCTACCCACATGTGTTGGACATGTGAGACACGTCTAGGACATGTCTTTAGTGCGAGTCTTGTCTCAAGACATGTACTATACATGTGTCGGACATGTTTCATAGCATGACCATGCCAAAGACATGGAATATGGATATGGAACCCCTAAACGATGTGTCTTGTTGCTTATATGCTTAGTGTAGCACTCCACTTGGGTTTTTTTGTTGGCTTAACTAACCTAGTGTTTACTTGTGGAATTAATCCATGTATTATTGTTGGCCTCCCTCACCTAATCATATATAAAGGGAATATGGTGTCTTTGTTATAACTACGCTGTAACTTAGATTGATATCTGGTCTGATGCTAGCCAATGTTTTAAAGCTTGAACTCTGGCTCGAAACTGGTCAAGGGTCAGCTCCACTTGAACCAGACTCGACAGTGACTTAGATCAATTTGATATTAATGACTTCGTTTACTAAAAAATAAATAAGATATTATAAATTTAATGAAAAAAAAATTCCAAACTATGATCCCAAACCATTAGAGAAAAATATGCAAAGTCTACTTGTGTGTGTGTGTGTGTGTGTATCATAACTTAATATATCAAAATGGCACCAAGTGCACTACATATAATAATTTGAAACAAAATACAATATCAAGGAGGCTCTAAATAGGCTCTAGAGTCTTGAGGGCCCTTGAAATTTGAATTTGTAGTTGGAAGATAGGCTGTAGTATACCCTACTAATCTTGCCTCCTAAGTCCTAATTGAGATGCCAACAACCCACAAGAATTGCCAAGCTCAGTCTAAAATTGAATTCTATGACTCTATTCCAAAATATCAAGCCTCCAAATGATCACAAATGATGAATGAGAGAAGTGACAACGAGTGTTGAGTATTGAAGCTTGTGGGATGCATGTGAGAATATCCTTGATGGCTTGTGTGATGCACATGGCAGATCTTGGGTTTGAATTTTGGTACGATGCTGGCTTATTTTGAAACTCCATGGATTGGATTGTAGAGCTTGGTGGGATTCCTTACTTGGCCTTTGTATTGTGGGCCACGGTTTGTCGCAATCACAGATGGACATACTAGATTTTGGAATGCATTGAAGAGTCCCTGCTTGAGATGAGTTTGCCTAGAAGTAGTGCTAGGAAAAGATGGTAGGGTTGGAACAAATCTGTGCAACAAGGTACCCATATGGATATGATACTTGTGAACAGTGGATGCTGAATCATGGACTCCTTAATGTAGTGTCAATGTCGTATAATATACATGAACCATTGATGCACAATGGAAAACTTTGCAATGTCGAGTTCATCCTAAATTCATCCACAATCGCATGCTAGAATCTCGTATTCATGTAGTATGGTTAACATGACTTTCAAATTGAGTGTCCCCAAAAAATCCACTTAGCCATACAACATAAAAATTGAATTTCCTACAAAAGATTGTTATTAAGGCATAAAATGGAATGACAACAATCATTGAGAATATTTAATAAAGTTGGTGTTGTGATTAGGTCTGCATGGGGATGCTATGATCATTTTTATTATAATTGGATGGCCTCTACCCATCATTTGTTGGTTCCATGTCATGTACGAGTTACAACATCATCCCAACTAGCACAAGAGTCAGGAATTTATCATTTAATGAGGGTTGTAGGAGAGTTGTGTGGCCAATTGTGGTGACACTCTTTCCTCTCGTTCATGGCTCGGGTAGATCTATGTCATGGCCTCCCTCTCTCCATTGATATTGCATCAATTGAGGAAGAGGGGTGAGATACTTGGTAGGGGGTTCCCTGCTTATGGCGGATGGATTTCCATCTCAATACTTTAAGATTTGGAAAAATTGTACCACTTCCAGTTCCACTTACTGTGATTTATAGTGAGATATTAGCTCAAATAAACATGTTGTTTACCCATGAAAAAACTAATTTATTTTTTTGGGGCCTGGGCTTGAAATAAAATTTCATTCAGTGTATTTCTATATTAAAAATAGAATTTCAATTTTAATGAGTTGTGAGGCAAGTTGAAACTCGACAGTTTAGTGTGATTGATCGCTTAACATGGTAGTCTTTTATAAAAAGGGAGTGGAGAGGAGATGGATGCATGATTTTGAGACAGTCAAGTTCACTTGGAAAAAAAAATCAAAATAGTTTCTTAAGGCTTTCAATCTATTGACAGAATGAACTTAGAGGATGCAGGGTTTCTAAGATCTAGTCTATGGCCAATAACAACCCAACCCAAGATGAAGGACCAAACAAAGGTAGCATTTTCAGGTCCACCAAAGTTTTCCAACTTTCCACACTCTACAAATTTTGAAGATCTAGGTATAATGTTTAGTCTTGAGTCTTTGAAATTTATTAACTTGGGTATCTAGCACATGTTTGTGTCACTGCCACCTATGCCCATTGATTGAATTTTCTATTCCTCCCATCAGTTAGGGGAGAATTGAATCTCCAAGTTTAACAAGGAGTATGGAATAAGCTCTTTAATCCAGTCCAAAAATATCTTATCAAGGTTAGAGAGTTTTGAATCCTCCTTTAGCTTTTGGGTCGAGGGATTTAGTGATTGGTATGAGAGTCAAAATGTCTCAACTAGTTATAACTTTGTCTTTTGAAAAAACATAGCGATTGGGTAGAGTCTTGCATTCGTGTAATAGGATAGTCAAGTGTGACACTAGAATTAGTGGTTTTAAAAGACATGCCAAATTTGAACCCTTGGACAAATTTTTGAAGGGCTCGATAAACTCCTGGAAAAACTTATATTAAGGAAAAGTTGGAAAAACAAAACATTCATTCTTATGATTTACCATGTTTTATTTAATCTTAATTACGTAGTTTGTTATTGAAATCCATTTTATAGTAATTATGCCCTCCATGAGATATTATAATTTTCATCATGGAAACAATCATTTTCTTTTAGGCTACACCATTTTGACTCACACTATTAAACTCAATGTGAGTTTCACATATAATTTAAAGAGAGAAAAATGGAGCAATACAGATTATTGTCTAGTCTCAATGGGAGAAAAATGCATATACCTATTTTAGAAAGCATATATACCTTCTCTTATTCCCTTCTTCCCAAGCATAATGGCACCTAAAAACATTGTGGTGGATGCATAAAAACTAAGTCAAATATTGATAATTCAACGCACACAAACTTTGTCTCTTGAGGAATGCACACAATACCAATGCTTCCCAGCAAAGTGGGATATTTGTGATGAGATAAGTGAGGTGATCTACAACTAGAGGGGTGAATATGTTTGTGTTTTTGTGACATGTTTGTATTTGTCTTCTTGTGTGCATTTCTCCTACTGATATAAAAATTTCTGACTAGCCAAGCACACTAAGCATAGATCCATCTTAATTTGGACTCTTAATTTTAGAGATTTGGACCTCATAGTTTTTTTATACCTCTTGGCACTTAATAGATTTACAGTTGATCTAATTAGACCTCAGTGAAGTCTTCATTGTTGATTTTCATACTTGGCACATCCTTTTAGGACCATGTTATGATACTTAATTGTTTCTCATGTTTTTATTAATTATCAGACTTTCTCATGATTGTGTTAATTATAACAGTACATTCCTTCTCATGATTGTGTTCATCATAACAATAGATTATTTCTCATGACTGTAATAATTATAACAACACTTTTAAATTTTAAGGTTGTAGTATGCTATAAATAGACATTTGCTTTTACATAAGTCAATACTAGCTCTTTTCTTTAGTAGCAAGGGCTCAAGATACCGTTGCTTGGGTGGCATAGGAAAGTTGTTAGGGTCTGGGGTCTGCAGTAGAGAAGATGCATAAAATGGTTAAAAGGGAACACAAATACAATTATTGGTGTGATGTATAATTTAAATATGAATATCTGGCCTCCATCAGTTTCAAGGGGGATCTGATTATTCATAATCTTGCTTCCAAATCATGGGATATAGAAGTAAAATATCCACATGAGCATGTGCATTCTTCTTGTGTGAAATGAGTAACTAATAGTTATGTTGCATTCATATCATCTTTGTTTAAATTTCCCATTATCATTTCCTGACACTACTTTTGAGGCCTTGTCCTTTTTTCATATTATGTTTCCTTCATTCCTCTTTTTTTGTTTTAATACAGAGAATTGTTAACCAACCAACATGATTTTCTCATATAAATGTATTCATTTTTTTGACATAGTTTTTGGATTTCCTAGAATAGGTCCTTAGAGTGTTAGATTATTCTGGAAAAAATAGACATATGTCAGTAACAACAGGAGATGATGGATTAGTGCATATGTGGGACACAACTAGTCACTCTCCTAAGGTCATTTTATAGTTTCCCTGGTAAGCTTTAGATCCTATTTTTACAGATTTCTATTGCTCATATGTTCCATATTAACAACAGTTAGGGTTTCCTAGATTATAAGAAATATATTAAGTGCTTTTCACTTTGAATGTTGCATACCAATTTTTTTACAAAAACTTGTAGTTGTGAATGTCGTTAGCCATGGTAAAGTTGTGGAATCTTTCTACATTGTTATTCAATGACAATTCTAGAATGAGCTTTGCGATATGGTTTTTTTAGAGTTTTGGAAACAAGAACATCTTTAGGACAGGTTCATTGTCAATCCTATGGAACTAAATTTCTTACTATGTTATCTATTACAATTTTGCATCTCAGCAAGGTTTAATCCTATGTAGAGGTTTAGTGTATGGGAAATATTCTTAACCCTTAGAAGAAAAAACTTGTGTTACATTTACATCCAACACCCATCATTGGTTTTTGTTTTTCACCTTCAAACAACAAGGTTTGTGCATATTGAGCCATTATTATCAAGCTTTTTGTGAGATGCAAGGGGGAAAAGCATGTATAAAAATCTTCAAAATCCAGAATGTAAATTATTATGTTCCCTTTTCATTTTAGTTGTATATATAATTACTATATTGACTTTGAACATTTGTAGTGATATAGATTTTGTAGTGATATTTTCCTTTCCTCACACATTGATGATCTGCCTTTGAAGGGGGCTCAAGCATGCTGACACTTGGATTGCATATGTGAATGGAATCGAAGGTAGATGTTCGTAGGTTCCATCTAAAGCTCTGTCCCTGCATATTTCCCTTTATGTCTTTGGTATTGCAACGATGTTATTTCTTTCGATGGACTGAAGTTCCAGATGCAATGTCATGTTGTCTAGTGTCTTCCTTCTGAGGCTCGGAGATGTCATGATTGGGAGGAAGAGCCTACTTCCTTTTTATATATGCTTAGCACATAAATAAACCTTCTCTTATTGTATAGAATTCTTAGTTATATTCTTCTCTCTTGAGTTTAACCTCCTTGGGATGTACGTTATGTGAATTTGATTGAAATGATAAATAATGCATCTAGATTTCTTACTCAGGGACAATATTATTTTTCCTATAGGGTTCCAGCCCCTTTTTTATTGAAGGAAATACTAGTTTGGAGTCACCCTACACAAAGGCAGTGTTATACCCTCTTGAAATAGCACTTTGTACTATGTAGACCTAGAATTCAGACCTTGTATAGTGCAATATGTTGCATTCTTTCCCATATTTTTCTTGACAGTGAAAATAATAAGTCCTTGAACTTATCCTGAATTTCCAGATTGTTGGTCATGTATATTTAACATTTATCTTTCTGCAAGTTTGATCCAACATCATGATTTGCATAGTCAGATGGGTATTTCCTCTCTCTCGTTTACAAATTGGTCTCTCCTATTTTTATTACTGTCAGCGACCACACATGGAATTGGGTAGCTTGATCTTGTTTGCACATAATGTATGGTTGGGATTAATTCTCTGTGTACAATGACTAAACCTGATCAAATTCCATACATGCTTCTGGAAACATAAAGAGGATATTCAGGCTTATGGCACAATTTTTTAGGTAGCCAATTTGAACTCCTGAATCTGAATATGTAGCTATAAAATAAAAATCGATACAATATTACGATTGATGTAAATAACCTAAGGGAAGACAAAGCATACTATCTTCTATCTATGTCTATTCTATATAATACAATGACATATAGAAAAGGGGAGGAGGAAGACAGGGTCATATAAATCCCATCCATTGTTACAATTTGATTTTGCATGATCTTCAGCTGATCTAACTGTGCCAATGTGATCCTTATAAACTCCACATTGTTCTTTCGTGGTGTTGGTGCTTTTTCCAGTTCCAAAGATGTCAAACAAATTTGTGTTATGCATCCTTCCATATATCACTGTCAAATAAATATATCAACTAGATCATAGGAGGAAGTCATACAGATCATATATGATCATTTTTTGTAATATTTGAAAGCTCTAACTTGTTGCAGTAGTGCATGATAGAAATCTATTTTTACAGAATACCCAGTTCAATACAGACTTTTTCCCATGACATGAATTATGGAGAAGGTATTCATTCATTAGCTCTTTAAGCTCTTTACAATCTGCTAAAGCCTGAAATTTACTTCGTTGAGTTTCACATCTTGAATAGGTTTCCCAGAAGTCAAATATGCAGAGATTTATTTCATAGTCTACTTCTAAGTATAGATTTTGTAATGTGGAAGGTGGTATATGCAATGCGTATATATCACAGTGTCTAAGATAGAATAGCATAAAGAAGCTGGACAATCCTGGGATTGGCATGATGGCTATGAAGGCCAAAAATAAGGTGTGTTGGAATCCTCAAATTCTTTTTTTTATTAGTTGTATTTGTTTTTCAGGGTTTGTATTTAGTAATGAGGTGCCTGAGGAGGCCAGTTCCCTATTGGCACTCAAATTAGGCCTTGTGTACAGCTTGGGAAAACTATCAGACTGGAAATATTGATTCAATGGTATGTATGTGTCTCCTTGCTCATGGATTGGAATTACATGTAACAATGAGTCTAGGGTGTTGGAACTGGATTTGTCAAGAAAAAAACTCACTAGAACATTATCAGTATCACAAGAAGTCCAGTTTCTTACCCACATTTTGAGCTTCAATATTAGAGACAACCAGTTTCGTGGGCCATTTCTAGAAGCCATTTTCAGGATTTTTAGTCTGACAAGCCTTGACATAAGCTATAATTACTTCAGGGTTGAAGAACCTTGAAGAGCCTTGTGAACTTCACTGCTTACAACAATGATTTTTTGGGCCCTTCCATGGGAGTTTTCTGAGCTCGCTAATCTGCAGATGCTAAAATTTTCTGGGAGTTACTTCAATGGGAGCATTCCCAACCAGTATGGTGAATTGTCCAGATTGGAGTACCCAAGTTTGGCAGGAAATGTGATCAATGGTGCAATCCCTCCATGACTTGGGAAGTTGCAACAGCTTAGGCATTTGGACCTTGGGTCCAATATTTACAAGGGTGGGATTCTATGGCAATTGGGTAACATGTCAAATCTGGAGTTTATGCATATTGCAAATGTTAATTTAAGAGGGCCTTTTCCTATGGAATTGGGAAAGTTAAAGAGGCTAGAGACAATGATACTGTACAATAACAAGCTTATTGGATTCATCCCATGGCAGTTGAGCAATATTTTAAGCATGGAGTGATTGGATTTATCTCTTAACATGCTCACTAGACAGATTTCTAAAGAGCTTTTGATGCTTAGAAAGCTCACATTACTGAACCTGAATTGCAATAAACTCAGGGGAGGCATCCCGAAGGGAATTATTGATCTTCCTAGTCGGCAAATTTTGTATATCTAGAACAAATCCCTTTCAGGAAGCATTTATGAATAGTTGGGTAAAAATTCTACGCTAGTAGAATTTGATGCATCTACTAATCACTTAACAGGACGCATCCCCTCTAACCTATGTGCAGGAAAAAAATTAGAAAGGCTTATCCTCTTCTCTAACCAATTAACTAGAGAATTCCTTGACAATATTAAAAATTGTGCCCCGTTGTATAGGGTCCGGATGGCCCATAATAATCTTAGTGGTCACATTCCTTTAGTCCTTGGAAAGATTCAAAACTTAAATTACATGGAGTTCCCTTGTAACAATTTTAGTGGGCATGTTCCTTCTGATATCTTAAATTCACATAGCTTGCAATTGCTTAATGTTTCTCAGAATTCTCTCCAAGGCATCCTTCCTCCAAATATCTTGTCTTCTCTGAGCCTGTAAATATTTTCAGCAGCTTTCTCAAATTTATCAGACATTCTTCCATCCTTTAAACATTGTAATTCTGTATACAACCTTGAACTTCAGGGAAATAGCTTTTTAGGTAGTACCCAAAGACATTATCAATTGCCAAAATCTCTTGACTATTTCCTTGAGCCAAAATCACTTGACTTCCATTGCAGCCATAATTGATCACTATGAATTAATCAATTTAATTGTTATTTTTTCCTTGTTGTTTCACCACAGATATTTTAGTTCATTCATTTAAATAATACACTACAGATTATATGATTTGAAACTAGTGTTATCATGGTGCTTTTAAAGTTTGTTTGTGGAACTAGTCAAGATTCATGGATGGTGAATTTTGATTTTTTGAGCTTCTTGTGGTACATATTTTAAATATAATATCTACTGAGTTATTATTAAAAGTCTGTTAAAATATGCATATAGATGGAGAGCAATAGAATTTGAAACACTTAAATAGAACACAGAATCATTTTTTGATGATGGTAAACGGAAACCAAACACTGTTGTTTCACACTGGCCACATGGAAGAGTAAAGGATGCAAAAGTATTATGCTTACTTTTTCATTTGTTCTCTCTCTTTTTTTATTGCAAACATTATAAATTGGTTTAACAAGTTATTTTGGAATTGTCTAATAATGTATTACATATGGGCATTTGAGAGTTTGAGCATTAAGCTAGGACACCTATTTTCACCTCATGAAGGCCTTTTCCTGTCAAAATATGCCTCCATTTATACTTTTGGAGTAAATATTAGGGGACTATTTGCATGTTGGAAAGGGATTATCCAAGGATGATAAAGGCAAACGATTAGCCTTTCAGCATTGGCTTGAAGCTGTAAGCTATCATCATTCCCAAAAACATCATTGACAATTAGTTCTAGTGTATGTTTTCTGTGAGGAAAAGTTCTTTAGTCCTTTTCTAATTTGAAATGTTTATTCAGTATGTATGCAGATTGATCCACACCACCATTACGGGCATAACTTGCAATATTATTATGATGAATGGTATAAAAACCCAACATCACAACCATTTTTCTATTGGTAAGATTGGCTATTTATTTTGGCATGAAAAGAACTATGTAGTCAACAATTGGTTTTATAGAAAGAAAAATTCTTAATTAGTGAAGTCTGATTTAATGAATGACCTTTTAAACCATGAGTTAAGCAGATTTTCCCGTGTCCTGTATTGTTATCCCATGTGATCTTATTGCTCATCCTTAAGTGTTATTAACTGTTTTATATAAAAATCGTTCTAGAAGGTGATGATTAATAGATTAAGCTGCTATGGACAGAGCTCATTTTTATTTGTTAAATTGTTCTTGTTGATAAATTCATAAGTTTTTGGAAATATTGAATGATGAAAATATTAATTTGATATTGTTAAGAATCTCTCTCTCTTTCCCTCTCTCTTTGTAATATGTATTTCCCTAGATAAAACAGAGAAAATCCATGAGAAGATATATTGAATGACAGTGCTTTTGAATAAGTCAAATTTAACGTAATTAAAGTCATGATTACAGGCTTGGTGTTGGAGATGGCAGGGATCTTAATCTTGATGACTACCCAAGGTCAACATTGCAAAAGCAACAAATTAAATACCTTAGCCCAGTAATATTTCTTAATTGATATTCTCCTTACTTTCTCAAACGCCTGAAATGCAACAGTAGCTAATGGTTATCTAGAGTTAGAACAATTTTGGTATTTTATTTGTCAAGGTGCATGTGGAGTAAACATTTTGTGGGATAGACATGTTCATTAGAGGGGGCTTTATATATACCATCTTAGTTGTTTGAACTCATTATTCTTACAAATTTTTATATTGCAGAATGAGAGATAACAATATGAAGTTGTGATAAACAATGGTAAAATTGTGTACAAGCAAAATCAACAGCCAGTTGACACACCTGAAGGTTCTAAGTGGATATTTGTGATGATCACATCTCACAACCTCTACCTTGGTCAGGTATATGCTACATTTAAAGACATAATTCATGATTGTGGCTCAATTCAAAATATCTCTGGCTTTTTATGCCAACTCTAATACTCTCTCTATTTTATTCCTAGTTTTGCATGAATTAGATTACTTGTCTATATTGGATCCCAATAAGAAAGTTTACCATGGAAGTGCATTTTTTAACTTGCTGTTGTGTTTGTGTCTCTTCAGGAAAAAGAAGGGGAGATTTCAACATTCTATCTTCTTAGTTGGGGCAACTACTTCAGAAACTGGAAGATTGATTGTGGACAATGGAATTCTCAAGGTGATGTGAAAAGTATTACTGAATTGATCATTTAGTGGACTTATATATTACTCAAGTTCACAGAGATGGACTCTTCAAACTTGTTGCCACAGGGTATGGATAGCTTTGTATAGACAGAGAATGATTATCGCTAAATGAGTGGAACCTCAAAACTCTGCCCCAAAGTGTCACACCAGGTAGGGTCCCGTCTCTTTAGGTTTCCTGGATCCACTAAAATTAGATCCAAACTAACCATGGGAGTTGTCCCTAGTCAAATGTTCTTGGATACTTGCTGGTGAAACAAACTTTCTCATAGTACTGACAAGGATGATTTTTGGAGGATCGGGGAACTCAAAGGTTTAGTGAGAAGGAAAAAATGGTGCCCTGGGTGGATTCACTCTAGGGGATAGCAAGGAAAATGAAAATGGAAATAAAATCCTGAACAGAAGTCAAACAAGCAACAAACAGATAAGAATGAATGCACAGGTCACTTGAGTAAAACTAAGGCACACAACTCAATAAATGTCAAGTTTGGATCAAATTCAACACAAACCACTTAGATAACACACACGCACACACTTACTAAACAAAATTGCTACATCAATTACAATGCCTTTCGCTGCCTGGTGGAATCATTGCTTGACACATTTAAGGTCTTAGGCCGGGTGTTGTTTCTGATTGAGAAATTATAAATGGTTACTAGACTTAGATTTAGGTGGCTGCCCTAAAGGTTAAGCTATGCAAAAAATTAGGACATCTTGTGAAATAAGTCTGGAAGATTAAAAAAAATAGTGCCTTACAAGTTAGATGCTAGGAAATATATTCCAACTTCTAGATAGATTAACTTTGGAATGATTTATGCTTTAATGAGTTCAAAAAAATAGATTTATTTGGAAGATCTAGGGGCTAGATTGAGTTTATAAGATATCCTACGATTAAATGTCCTGCTACTGATAAAATATTAGATCTAAAGTAAACAGGGAAGCAATCAAAACACACATGCATGGGGTTCAAACTGGTAGGTTTGATAGCTCGGAGGTACTTCTGCATCAGGTGCCTAGGTGTAGGTGTCCGAGAACAAGGGGGTTTCGTTAATGACATTAAGTGACTATATAATAAGTGTTTATAAATTATTTTATGATGTGAGATGTACTTTATTTAAGTGAGTTACACTTTATAAAACTATGCGGCATTGGAGCGCTCGCCACCCCCTTGCTCCTGCTCCCAAAGCTCACTCCCAAAATGCTTCCAGTTTTGGGAGAATGCTCTGAATGTGCTCCTGAGGAGGTCCCATCCTTTCCTATACTAAAATATCTCGAGGAATTTTTGTGAACAGACACGACGCCGAGAGGCATATTCAAGCTGGGGAAAAGAAGGTGATTATTGCAACTTCTTCCCAGAACGAAGATATCCCCACATATGTCATGGGAGTCAATGCACGAAATTACTCTCACGAGGTCCACACCAACGTCATTAGGTAATAAAACTAATGATATCATTTCTATGGCAGATTATTCATGAGCAACACTAAATTTTACAACATTACTATAACTTTAAATTAATTTTTGTAGTAATGCCTCTAGCTAAACAAATTGCGTTGCATCACTTCTAATAAATCTACAACTGTAACTTCATTTTGTATTAATTCCTCTTTCTCAACAAATTACGTTGCTCCATTACTCAAGATCCTCAACGATTCAGTGGTAGTAAATTGCTTCCTGATTTATGGTATTTTTTTTTGAAGACTAATTCACTTAATAATGGCTTAATGTTGTTCTTGATGAGATTGATTCTGTTATGCTTAGTGGTGAAAGTTTAGCAGGGGCATATCCTAAGTTAACGGTGACGTATGGCTCACATATGTATATAAGTGGAACCTTCCCTAGTTTATGGAGCTATTTTTAAAGAATTAATAAGATCTACTCCTTTACCTATGAGCCCCCTAGAGAGTCTTTCATCTTCTATAGTTTGAACTGCAAACAAAGCAAAGGAAACATGTGGGAAACACTCATTGTGGTTCTAACTCATGGTGGAAAAGACCGACAATACCAATTATCTCTACCATGGTTCTTGTCCTGACAACAGATTCATTTGATTGGACATGTAGTGATGAAACTCATGCTAGGAACAATCGTATATACAGATGATTGATCCCACTTCTGGTAGAAGGATCAACAAAGGAAACTGATTTTGAATCCACTGAAGTGATTCTGGATGCTGCTTTTAAAACAACAATAAAAAGAGGTTTATGTAAGAAGGGTGATACAATTACATACAGAGAGGTAATCAACCAAAATTTACAAAATAAGCAACTGCTGTAGCTACCCAGGATCTTGCAGTTCAAGGACAGGATTTGTTTAATCTGAAGGATTCAAACAAGGTTAGCTTTCATAAAATATGATGTTTTAGTCCTCTACTTTTGTAAATATGTCAAGGAAATGACCAGATTAATGCTCCATGCAAATGTGTAATACCTATAGGAAGATCAAGAAAAGCTAGTTCCACGTAAACACAAATTTGAATAGCCATGTGCAGAGAAAATTCAAGAAATTGAGGTTTGTAATGATTAAATGTTTGTCTGGTAGTTGATATGGTCTCTTATTTTTCTGTTTTGTGGCATCTGATGTTGTTTTGCATTGTAGAACGATATTATGAGGTATTTTAGAGAATATTTGCATAGAAGACTCTTAAGTCCGGACTTCAAAAAACAAGTAGATGGTCTGAAAATGTGGCAAAAGGTAGCAATGAAAAGATGCCTTATGAAAGTAATTTATAGTTAGTGAAGTGGTTTACTCTATTTTTTTTTTAGAGTTAATTTGCTTGGTGAGACGACATATCCTAAGATGTCATTGTTCTAAATTTATGCATTTTACAGGTTATTCCTTCTCATGGTAAAGAAATGGTTGAAATTGTTGATATCCTTATGCGATGGACTGTTTTACACTGGATTGTTCCAAACTATCAAACATGCCTTCTTTAGGAAAACAATCTTTCTAAATTACAACTGAGAAAGAAATAATAATAATAACTTTCATGGCTTCTAATATAGAATAATGCAAACTTGCTTGCCATCCATGGCTGTTAAGAAAACAATGCTAGTATTCTAAGAATGTTATAACATTTGAATCTTAAAATTCTTTACTATAATTTCAATTGTGCCAATTTGAATAGATTTTTTAATAAGTTGTCCCGTTTTGAATAGATTTTTTAGTAAGTTGTTTAGATTAGAATATCAGAGAGTAGTTTGGGATAACAGACAGCAATATTATTTCTAATATTATGCTATATGATTTAACATGATTTAGTCAAAATTAATCTCATACTAAACATGAAAGGGCGAGGGAAACTGACAAACTAGTCAAATGGTAGATTTACAAAATTATTTTTCCAAGGCCTACAGAAAGACTGAGTGGGACTTTTGTATCTTAGAAGACTATTTCATTGATTTGTATGTCTTTGATACTATTTTTGGTATGTGTAAGATGTGTTTGACACATTGCCAATAAAATCCATCAAATTCCAAGCTTGAGCTACTGCAATCTGATCAATCCTCTATTCCATGTGTATTAAAGTTATTAATATATTTCTCATCTCTGGAAAAGCTTGTAAGAAACATGTAATATACACTTTTTTCTATTGAAAATAAGATATCCATAATCAAACAAACTGTCTTCTCTTAATTCGGGCAATAGAATACATTTTAGCAATCTAGGTTGCATATTCAAACCAATTTTTGTCAATATAATGATGGCTACAGTGCTTCGATCATGTTACAAGAGTGGGAAATTCAAATCTAAATGCTATATAGTGATTACCAATAAAATATTTTAAGTTTTCAAAGGTAATGTATTCTACTAGTAACCGATCATATCCTAGGCTGCCCCTTTCCTTCATAAGAAAAATGAAGCCAATTTCTCTCATCTTAAAACCCTAAGATACAATACATTTGACTACTTACATCAATCGCAAAAGCTGCTTCTGCATCATGCATTGCAAAGGTAGATAGGGCCTAGGCTGCAATTTGAAAAAGAGGAAATAAATAAGTATTGAACAATATTCCTACTCAACTTTGTGTTTGTGCTTTCCAATGATTCAATTGAATTATCCAAAACCATAAACATCATATTTCACAATCTACAAAGCTATGTCGATCATTTAGTGCTAAGCTTCTTGTTAATCTATGCTTCTTCCTTTCCAGCTAGAGATATAGATACAACAAATAACTCTGTGATAACTTCCAAAGGAAATCCCTTGGTCTCTGGAACCTTAAGGAAGATAAACATCCAGGAAACTGCACTCATAATACAGAAAAATCCAAAAACACCTGGTGTTCCCAAGCCTTTGTTCATGGTAGGAAACATGAATATGATAAGCATGTTTGCAGTCCACGTTATTATAACACACTGAGCCAAGCACATTCCTCTAACTCTTGTTGGAAATATTTTTGAATAGAAAATGTTTGGCATTGCACCAAATCCCATATTGAAGGCACAAAATAATACCATCAGGCCCACAACTAAGATACCTCCCTGGAAAATCCCTGGTTGAAGCAATTTATTTACCAAAGCATTTGTAAGCAATGTAATGAATATAACTGGAGTGGTAGATAGGAGTATTTGCTTGCACCCACAAAAAAGAATGGCAGAAATCCAGTTAAGAACCTTCAAATAACCAACATAGGGAGATCATTCATACTACATATCTATGTTACCAGAAAAGAAATTCGACAAACCCAAAAAGGCCAAATTTAGGTTTCTGATATTTATGTTGCATTTCTTTCAAGTTCTCATCCAAAATTGGGAAACAAATGCCAGCAATAGGTTTCTAGAGTGGTTCAGTTTTGGGATGGTTTCTTCTAGAAGAACCCCCCTTAAGAGTAGTTTCTGATGACATAAAAGAATATCATACAATTCCTAGAGATGTCTAATGATTAAACGATTCATCAACCATTTCCTTGAGTCTATTTGTTTTTTTCCAAGAACACTAGAAATTTTTAAGTTGGAAATGAAATAAACCAAGTAGATGATAGAGATATACAACAATACAAGATGTTATTCTTGTATACACATGATTTCAATTTACATTAATAGGTGTGGTATCTTTAGTATTAGTGTTACCTTCTTCCAGCACGGTCAATGAGAAACATTGCAAGCACTATAAAGGGCAACATTGGTAGACATGTAACTGCACTTGCCAAAAGAGAAGCTGAATATGCCTTAATTCCTTCTTGAACTAACAAGGTGTCAACTCCAGATTGTTTAAGTATTTGAGGCATGAAGTAAAGGATTGCACCAATACAACAAAGTTTCATCGAAAAAAGTATTCACTTAGATATGCATTATACATAACCAATAGTATGCTATAAGACCAAAAACAATACCAAGTACTACCAATAGCAGTACCAGTAATAGTATAACTAGTAAATACGAGTAAAAGTAACCAATACAGTAATAGAGGACAATGTACATGAATTTTCATTGCATCGAAGTCAGGCTGGATTCCTTGGCTTGTTCTTGCCAATAGCTTTCTCTTCTTACACCAACCAGGGATTGGTTACTTATCATGCAGATAATTTATTTCTTCCAAAAATGATGGTGTGATATACAACTCCTATGGAAACTAACAAAGTGAAAATGATAGGACATGCTAGATTCATGACAGCTTCAAAACCACATATAAATTCACTGAATGGAATGCGATAATTTTCTAGGGCATGCAATAATTTTCTTGGTGTTAAAAGTTAATGCATTTTGAAAACTTATTAATGAGTACCTTGTTAATGTGGTTTCAACCTCTTTGTTTCAACCGTGGGATCCATACCTCACAAGCATGAAGGAGAGAAGGTTGCAATAGGTTATAAGAGGAGGATCTTAGTTATCATATCTTAAAAATGTAGATGGAGTATCTTAGAAATAACTGCTACTCACCTTCAACTTTTTTTCTATTGCATAATTCACATATGTTGTTTTCCTAAGATGTTTTAAGAGTGGCTTGTTTTTTGTCTCACTGTAAAATGTGTGATCTGATTCTCGTCCTGCTGATATTATTTTTGCTATTCCAACTAATTTTCTATTTTTATGGTATGGTGGTTGAATTTCTGGATTGGCATTGGATAATAAAAATTTTCTTGTCTTGTGGAGGACTTCTGCGTTCAACAAAACTTCCCTAGATTTTTCTTTAAGTAATATTTTTCCATTTGATCTAGTGGAAATTTGGAGATTCCTGAATTGAATGGCCATCTGATGCTACCATCTGGCCGCCCTATGCACTATGATTTTGAAATGATAGTTTGCAAGTATTCACAGTTAAAAAAATATCTGGTCAAAAGATGTGTAGGTGTCCAAAGACAATTCCACAAGATATTATTCAAGTTGAGTTTGTGGCACATCCTATGCATCTTGAGTCTATTTTAAAATTGGTTTCATTTCTCCACAGATTCATATCTCTTGGATACTTAGCTTCAGGACGAGACCAATATCCTTTCCTGACACTTTGTTCCTGTGAGGAGATTGCTTCTACTTCTGCAGACCAACACTCTAGAGGAAAATGATGTTGATTCTTTGAGGAATCTTTTCTCCTTTGGTCTGTTGATCTAAACATTAAAATCTGTTATTTTTCCTACTTGGGTTTTGAAAATATCACCTAGGAATTGATCTTGTTTCCATTCTTCAAGTTGATCTATTTCTATGTTACAAAATAGTGCAATCTAAATTTGTGATTTCATTTTGACTTTTGGAGTAGTTACTTGTTTCACTCTTTTCTAAGAAATTTGATTGGTTCAAAATCCTTAGTGAGTGAGTGCATGAAAAGGTACAGCTAAGAGAGGAAATATTTTCCATGTCTTGAATACATTTAAATTTAATCTTCAACTCTTATGAATGAATATAAATAGTTGGATTCATATTTTTATACCCAACATGCATCTTATGAATGAATATAAATAGTTGGATTCTTATGAACAATATAAACAGTTGGATCCATATAAATAGTTGAATAGCAATGCAGGCCACATTGGACCATTCTATGTATAAGGTTTATTTAGACTTACAGAAATCAATATAGACTCTAGAGTGAGTTTTGCATTTTTTAATAGAAAAAATTGGCTTCTTGCTTCAGCCTATGTCTGTCATTCATTCCCTCATCATTGCTATGAAACAACTTGATCAGTAGATTGATTTTCATCCTCTTGATTAGGTAAGTGATACTGTACTACCTTTGGATGTTTGCTCTAAATTATTTTTGTTTTGTACTACCACTTTGTATTGACTGTATTTTGTGTTCTGTTTTATCATATTTTTTACAGGAAATACACAAGACTCCAATGGGAAACCCATGTTTTGAGCAGGAAAGACCAAGGTTGGAGACATAGTTAACATAATTGTTAACATCTTTTCAATTGCGGTAGGTCAGCATGTCCTACTTTTAGTATCTTGTCAGTATTATTCTTGAATGGATAGTTTGTATAAAATCAGCTATCTTTGTTTACAAAAATGTTGAATAGTGTCATGTCCAAGGACTATATGAAAATGTACATACGAGAAATACTAATGTAAGTATTTGTTTGTAGGTTTCCATTGTCGTTGTTGCAGTTCCAGAAGGACTTCCATCGGTAGTCACCTTGACGTATGATTAATTGCATAAGTTTTTCTAGATTTAGCATATTTAGATTAATATCTAGTGACTATCTATGCTTTATTTGAGAGTGGTGTTTCGCTTCTTAACATGTTTTCTTGTCATTTTATTGACATTTTAGCTTATTCAATGAAGAAGATGATGGAAAACAAGGCTTTGGTTAGTATTCGATTCACAATAATTTATTACTATGGATGGATGGGTGATTGCTCTTTCAATATCTAAAAATTCACTCCATTCCAGGTATGAAGGTTGTTAGCATGTGAGACTATGGGTTCTGCTACAAAAATTTGTAGTGAAAAAACAGGGGCACTGACCTTGAATTAGGTTGGCCTTTCTCATTGGTGTATATCTATGGGCATGATTCCTTCTTATAAGTGTGTTGGGCTATGATAAAACATGGAATTGCCCAATTGTTATATGATTCAATGTTCTTATTAATTGTGTGTGAAGCTTAACCCTGTTACATAAAACGTCATATTTGGCTTGCAAATGACAGTTGTTAGGGCATGGGTAGTTGGAAGGCTCAAGGACCCACTAGATAATTCAGAAATTTTCCCTTCTATTGTACATTCCCATCTTATTGAGGGTATCTCCCAGAATACCATGGGGAGTGTCTTTAAACCTGAGGTAAAACATTATAATCTTTCCAAGTACATGAGTATGAATAGAAACTTGGAAATAAATGTCCAATCACTCAATTCAATTATTTTGTATAGAAAAATGAAAAGCAATTAGAGGCCAAGATATTGAACATTATAAATAATTTTCTTCATTGTTTTTGTACTTTACAGTTGATTGTTTTTCTACTGAGTTTTTTTTATTGGATTTTGCAGGAATGAACAACTAAGTGGGCCATTGAGTATGAAGAGCTTGTTGCTGAGGCTTTGCCATTGAGTATGAAGAGTCTGTTGCTGAGGCTTTCAAGATGCTAAGTATGGGTTAATTGAAGCTACTGCGGGATCCAAGTATGGCTTGGCAGCCAAGTACAAGTGGGATGGTTTAGCCACCGTAATATTTTGAAAATTCATCGATGTCCTAAATAATTTTCATGTCAAGTTATATGGAGAAAGTTTTTGAGAAAACTCCTATTTATTGTAATACTTGACATTTCATATAATATGATTTGTGCAGTTTAAAACTTATATGGTTGTACTTTATATTATTTATAAGTGTTGTAATTAACTAATTAATGTGACATTGCATAATTCACATGTGTATTAGATGATGATAAATAATGCATGATTTTTCTTTTTTTAATTTAAACAAAATATCATATAAAAAATTTATATTGATTAATAATGGACACCATTAAAACTACTAAAATATAATAACCACACATAAAACATCTAAATTAGTGACCAATAAATGAGATTATTGACCAAAATGTGTATATAAAATGACCAGAATTTGAGAGATACCTGGCTAAAAAATGAGATATAAATGAGCAAAATTTGCATATCAATGACCAAAAAACAGTTTTCGTGGCTAATTTATGGTCTTTTATTATGCGACCAAATTTGCTCATATTCTAATTTGTCACGTGGTCATAAATGTGGTAATATATTTGGTCATTGATTCAAATATTCACCAAATTAATGACCAAATATATGACCAAATTAATGACCAACTGACACGCTATAAATGACTAAAATAAAAATGACCAATTTTGGTCGCGTAATAAAAGATCGTAAATTAGCCAACAGTGATCGCCAAACCAAAAGTGGTCATTGATATGCATATTTTGGTCAATTTTTTTATCACTAATCTCTCATTTTCCAGTAGTGAGGGTGTTGAAGCCACAAAATCCATCGAATGAGGGTCCAAACATGCCCTTAAATATATTTAAATGTATGGTTAAACTAACATAGACCAAATTACACTAGTTGTTCAACTTCGACTTAGTTGCATATAAAAAAATTATAATATTAAAACATATATCATATTAATAAGAACATGGTTTAATAACAATCAATGAGACGAGACATGTTAAAAACCCTCCATGGACACTATGGTTAGTGTTTCTTTGTAAATATAAAAATTATCTCTAAAATAAATTATACTAATACGTTGTAATATATACATTATATTAAATATCTTATATTATTATAATACATAATAAAATAATTATATATATATATATATATATTGATAATATATAAGTTTTATAAAATATAATACACTACAACAAATCCTGGAATTAGCGTCTCATTTAGCGTCCCTTTTTAGCGTAATTTTCTTTTACATTGAGTGGTCAAACTAGATGCTAAATGGGATGTGTCATGGACAAAACTTAAAGCGTCTCAAAAAACATCTTTTTTTGCTTCCTAGATAGCATCTTTTATGACATCCAAAATAACATCTAGTTTTGTGCTTCCAGAATAACGTCCAACTTTGCTTCCTAAACAACGTCAAGGTTTGCTTCCTAAATAACGTCATATTTTTCTTCCTAAGGAGTTTCTTCTTTTGATTCTTAAATGAAATCCCTGTTAGCACCATATTTGTATCCTTAATAACACCATGTCATCATCCAATATTGCATCCATTTTTGCTACCACTTTAGCGTCCCATTTTGCACCATGTTTTACTTCCAAATATGTGTCATTTTTTTCTTCCAAATTTGCACCAGTTTTTGCTTCCTTCTATAAATTATTAATTATATCAATGAGGTTAACATAACGATACCATTAATTTTACAACATAAATTTACTTAAAATTGTTAATTTTAAGATATAATTTTAATTCATTATCAAAATTCAATTATTCAATATATTAAGACAAAAAAAACCACAATGTTGTTTTAACTCATTTATAATTATTTATAATTATTGATCACAAATAATTCTTAGAATTGTAGTTTACATATTTATTAGATGAATTTATTTTTAATATTAATTACATATTATAATTATTTTAATATGCTAAAGATATGTAAAATGTTATAATTTAAAGTTAAGATTTTATCTCTGATTGAAAATTAGAGATGTTTTCCTTTGAATTGATGGCCATATCATTTCTATATTTTTTATTTATATCACGTTAACATAACAATAATATTAATTTTACAATATAAATTTACATAAAATTGTTAATTTTAATATATAATTTTAATTCATTATAAAAATTCAATAATTTAATATATTAAAACAAAGAAAACCATAATGTTGTCTTAACTCATTTATAATTATTTATAATTATTGATGACAAATCATTCTTAAAATTGTAGTTTACATATTTATTAGATTAATTAATTTATAATATTAATTAAACATTCTAAATATTTTAATATGTTAAAGATATGTAAAATGTTACAATTAAAGTTAATATTGTCTTTATGACTGAAAATTAGAGATGTAAAATGTTATAAATTAAAGTTAACATTTTTTTAATGACTGAAAATTAGAGATGTTGAAATAGTTTTGGCTAAAAAAAAATAGTAATTTTATTTCAGATATGAACAAAATTACATTCCCATATGTATAAAAGGTAGATAAATACCTCATACATTGTCAACAAAAAAACAATTTAATGTTTTCACACAAAACTTTTTACAGTTTTTACATCGGGTA
Organism: Pseudotsuga menziesii; assembly: GCA_001517045.1. NCBI lineage: Eukaryota > Viridiplantae > Streptophyta > Pinopsida > Pinales > Pinaceae > Pseudotsuga > Pseudotsuga menziesii. Next base: position 150,567 of record LPNX010306048.1, read on the forward strand.
GAGTATTCACAAATTAATTTAAACAAGATTTAGCCACAAAAAAATAGATTACATATACCATACATCAATAAAGATATCCACAAAAAGTTTGTACATTAATCCTGTTCAAAACAACAAGCTATAGAACATGATAGTGACTATAAATGCCAGCCAAATCTTGTTCTAAAATCTTCCAAAGAGCCAAAGAGGAGCTGCGTGGCTTCCTTGGATTTTTTGCTGGAACACCCCCCTTGCTTCTACTGTTGAACAAAAGAATCCCCCAATTGCTACAGAACCATCATTCTTTCTGCAAGATCCGTCCCCAAGCCTTTATAAATAGCAGAGATCCATCTTCAACAAAAGAATGACCTCCTACAAGATGGGATACACGATTAAAAGAAGTAATAATCAACACAATACAATTTCATGAAACTAAGGAAAAATATAGCAATTGATTATACAAATAAACTTAAAACCTCCATTCAGGTAGGGCCAAATTGATCCAATAGTCACGCCTTCATATTCTTGTTCTTTGCACATATGTATCAAGGGAAAAGAGAAAATGAAATAGAGGGAAAACTAGTTTTTCTCTTGATGTTTCTAATTATAAAAAAATTAGTAACTAAATAATTTTCCTTTATTATATTGATGTTTCTAAAACATTTATAAATCACTTAAAAAAATTATACAATATTTCTAATACTGATAAAACAAAAATCTCAAAGTATAATGAAAATAGATAATTACAATTTAAGAAATTAAAAAAAAAACATTAATAATTAAATAATAAAAAATTTAACATTTTGATAATAAAAATGATAACCAATATATCTTATATAATTTTAAGTAACCATTTATAAACAAACGATTTGTTCAATGTAGAGATAACCATAGTCAAGTTCAATAATACCACTACACAATATCATGAAATATTTTAGCTTTGAATATATGTAAACATTTTCATTATAAACTAATTTAAATATGATTCATACCATAATAATATGATATAATTTATTTTTAGATCTTACATTGCATAAAAGCTTAATGAACTATTGTTAATAGTTGAATATATTTATTTTTATATTAACATTTAAAAAATGTAGAATTGAAGATATGTTTTAGTTGGATATATTTATTTTGTATATTAACATTTTTTAAAAATGTATAGTTGAATATAATTATTTTTTATATTTTAATATTTTAAAAAATGTATAGTTGAAAATATGTTTTAGATAATGATTAAAATAATGAGCAATCAAATAGACCTATTTTTTTTAAGGTTTGTTTTGTGGTATAATTAGAAGTATTTTTCTAAAAATGGAAATAAAATTTATCCAAGATACTTTTATCCCAAAGAAAAGGGAGGATAGGATCTAAAAGATTGATCATTTTTTATTTTTTTTACAAATTAATTAAGTTATTATAATTATAACAACTTAATGGTGGATTTATCATATTTAGTGAGGGATCAAATATATTAGGTACAATTGTGTCTTCAAGTTTTTGCAATGTAAAAATGGTTGCACCTTGGGTGATTCTATCCTTCTTGAGATGTGATAGATCTAGAGGTAACATGGAACTAAGTAGTTTTTTTTTAAAATCCATCTATATTACGGACATAGAGGAATAAAAGCAAAACTAAAATACAAATCTAACAATGTTTAAAATATAAATATTAAGAGGGATATATGCTAGGTTATTTTATTACTATATAGTATTATTATTACACTTGATAAACCTAGATACATACTCATTACTCAATGCAAGGAGAATAATGAGAAATGAGGGAAGTGGAACCTGAAACAAAATCTACGTGTCCATACATGATGCATATGTGGTAGTTATGTGATAGTCACACCATTCTATAATAACAATATTATATGTTATAGATTTTATGTGCAACCATTCATGGGCTCAAGTTCCACCAAACTATATTGTAGAGAAGGAAAAAGAATTCACATATGAGTGTCTATGTAAATAGGGATTCTACACAAAAATGGTGGTTGATTCCTCTTAAAATAGAGCTGTACCACCATGTAAATGGAACTAATATCATTACTCATATGAAACTGATACCCTCAAGGGGCCATGTGTGGTTGGTGGATAGAATCTTCTTAGGATTACATGGCTAGAAGATTATTTTTGGGACAAAGGATCAAGTTTCTTCCTATGACCATGTCTAAGGCCCCAAGGCCCCAAGACATGGACACATAATGCCATGAATATATCTATGAGGTTATGCATGGTTCTTGGATACATTTTTCATGGCTATGGATGCCTTAATGATTTTTTTAGGGCAAAATTAATTGTATTATTCCCTAGAACATCATTCCTAGGCAATGAGACATGTAGATACTACTAAAAAGGACATGATGAAATTGGTATCTCAATCATAGGAAAATTATACCCTCGAGAGGCCATGTGTTGTTGCTTAAAGCTATTGTTTCATCTCTATATGAATAAATTTTTCATTTAGGGCTTCGTTCAAGTATCCTCCCTTGATAATGTCCATGGCCCCAAATTCCCAATACTTGGATACATGGCACCATGGATACTCTTGTGAAGTCATATGTGGTGCTTAAGGAATTTATCATGTTTGTAGATGATTTAATGGTTTCTTTAATTCCAAAGGCATCGTATTCTTCCATATAACAACATCCTCAATAACTGAGTCATGTGTGTACTACTCAAAACCACCTAATGGTAATTGCATCATCAATCGTAGGACACTTATACCCTTAAAAGGTTATTTGTGGTTGGTCGAAGGAAAATTCTTAGTCATTAATGGCTACAAGATTCCTTTAGGGCCCAAGGTTCATATGTCCTCCATTAACCATGTTGAAGGACCCAAGACGTAGATAAATAGTACCATGAATCCCCTTATGAATTCATGCGTGGTGCTTCGATACATTGTTCATGGATTTTGATGCATTAATGATTTTCTTATGTTCAAAGGCATGGTCTTATTCCTTACAACATAATTTCCAAGGCCATGACATGTGTACATACTAGTCAAAACCATCTAATGGCACCAACATCCTCAATCATAGGCTAATATTACTCCTAGGAAGCCATGTGTGTTTGGTGGAGGAAACCTTCATAGCCTTGGATGCCTAGAAGATTCCTTTAGGTCCCAAGATTTATGTCTCCTACATTTATCGTGTCAAAGGAACTAAAGACACAAGACTTGCATACATAGCGCCATGGACACCCTTGTGAAGTCATTCATGGTTATTTGAGGCATTGTTCATGGATATGTGTGCCTCAATGTATTCTTTAGGGCCTAAGACATTTCCGTATTCCCTAGAATTCCATTCCTAATGCCCTAAGACACCTACATAAGGATATTTATTTCTTCCTATGACTCCAATAGAGGACTTGAGATCCATCCCACTATGCAAAAATGCTCAATTGTGCATATATCCAGCTTTTATCACATATTATCATATGTATTTTAAATGGAACATGGATGGAATGCATGAAATATGAATTAAAATATTATCATAAGTATTTTTCTAAGGAGATGAATCAAATAGATTATTTGTCTTAGCTTAGACACTAAATGTAAAAAAAATCACTTGTTGTAGCTTGTTTGAATGAGACTTTAAGGAAAATTGTTTCTATAACTTTCTATCTCCTAGTATGGTACACCATACTATGAATTTGTAAGATTAATCATTTGTGTAGAACAATGATGAATAGATTTCTAACCCTCAAGAGAAATGATAACTTTTTCTTAAAGCTCATCAATTGCCATAAATAAATATTTAAGGGGGCAAGGAATTCTATTGAAAGTAACCTTACAGTGACGTTAACATAGACAATGAACTACAACCAATTGTACTATTTTCCTAGGCATCATAATGGTGGCCCTTCAATGAATAATCAATAATAATGGAATTTCATGACATAAACATCTTATTTAGGAAACGCATATGGCCTTAGACCCTATGTGGCCTTAAAGTGCATGGTCAAAAGTCACCACACATACTTATAAAATTAATTTTGGCTTATATGTGTTGCATGGTCACCATTACAAGTTTTCATGCACCGATGATGGTTCTTGATGGCTTAAACATGGTCAAAGGAGACACACCGATTTCTTACGGTCTAAAAAAGTATTTTAGTGCTCATGGACCATGCACATTTTATAAAACCACCATGAAATCCTTGTAAAGAGAATGTGTGTCCTGCATGTATTGGATGTGTGTCCTTGTAATGAAGATGATTATTGAGGCCCTAGATGTCGTATTAGGAAGATCAATGTCTTAGGTTTTTGGAGGTTATACTTGGTGTTATATGGGATGTTTTTTTGGATGCTAATTGGGACGTTAATTTGGATGCTAATTGGGATGATAATTGTGATGCTAATTGGGATGCTAATTGAGGCATTAATTGAGATGCTAATTAGTGTCAACTTTTAAAATGGGATGCTAATTGGGATGCTAATTGGGACGCTAATTGGGACATTAATTGGGATGCTAATTAGGATGCTAATTGGGATGCTAATTATCATCCAAAATAGCACCAAATTTTAAAAATGGATGCAAATAATGCCATCAAAAGCACCATCCCATGGAAAAGCATCCACTTTGTCCAAAAAAAGATGAAAAATACACTAAAAGTGATAGTGGACGCTAAAAAGGAAGCTAAAAGAGATGCTAACCATAGGTTTTTCTTGTAGTGAATAGTACATAAATAAAAATATAATATCAAGCTATAGACAAGTTAGGATATACAAAACAAAACAAAAAATACAATAGAAAAACTAAATGCAATATAACAAAACTAGTGGAAAAGAGGGTATTTTGGTATCATTGTTGGAAACAATTGAAGGCTTTGGTGTGGAGGGGTTTTGAACAGATGCTTCATGTATCCATGAATTTCTTGAACAGAAATTGCATAGTGAATAGGCTCTGTATTGTCTCTCTCTTATCCAACACGTTCCCTTGTCTCGATTTCTGATCCCGACATTGGAACCCATGATACTCCTCCCCTATTCTTCTTATAGTGGGTGGGCGATAGGGTTCAATCATTTTATCACTCACTATTGAGGCTGAAGTGTGTTCACTAGTAGATGCATAACATGAGGGCTCATCACACATGGTCCATTCTCTTGGCGGTCTCCTGGCGAACTATTCTCATGGATTATAGGACACAAATATAAGTCTCTCCATTCCCTGGATTCTCCCTTTCCAGATATGATTCCCATGCCTAAACTTCCAGTCAACAAAGACCATCATCACAACCCTTCCCAATCGTCTCAAAATTGCATCGGAAGGTTCTTTGATATGTTTTTCTCCATAATTTATTTATTTTGAAATTGCTTCTAAGAATATACCCCAAGTCTAGGTTGCACTATCATATTTGCGTTTCTTCATTCCAGCAATGGAATTTAAACATTTATTCCTTCCAGTAATGCACTTCAAACTTCAATCTATTTGATTCATATTCAAATATTGTTTGGATCAGATCCCAATTGCATCGATTGGACTGTATGTGGATTGTGGTTAATTTGTTTATGAGACCCCATTGTACAACATGGACACTCACCTTCTAGAATGGATGGAGTTCAAAACAAAAAAGAATTGAAGCCATCTTCAGATGGTGTATGAGGTGGAAGCTACCGTAGAAACTACCATGAATAAAGAAAAATATCTAGGTTCAAAGACAATATAAAGAAAAACTTTCATAGGGAATGTTTCTATGTATATAGATGCACAATGCATAGTCACCCATTGTTTTTCAATGTTGTTGAATGAAAAAAAAAGTAATTGAAAATCCCCGTTCGTTCTCTTCGATGAATTGATCTAAAATTCTTCCAAATAAACATAGAAATGAATCCAAAAAAAAAATTAGTAACAAAAGATATTCTATTTAGGGTGAGAAATCTAGGAGACCCCATTTTGGGAGATATTCCAAGTGACTAGAGAATCACCTGAGTAAAGACAACATGATGAAATGGAATTCTTTATTGTAACCTTTCTAAAGTACAACAAATAGTAAATGAATTGTTCCCTAAGATGTCTGTGGATTAGAGTAACTTTAGAAATGGATCAAACTTAGAAGATGGATTGTGAACATGTCTATAACCCTATATGGGGTTTTATAAAGTTTTCCCCAATGTGGTCTATTTTCTCATATTATTAGCATATTCCTTTAATGACAAAAGGAGGTTGGAGTATGGTAAGGTATGGTTGGAAGATGAGCAATCTTTGTTGTACACCTACTTCTATAGTTACCTGGTTTTTGCTTCGTTGTCACTCCGGATTCCCTTTTGCCTTTGCTTGCAAGATCAAAAAAAAAAATGGATAATTTTTAGGTATATATAAATGAACATATTTGGGTTTCACGTAATGGCTAGGTTTGTTGTATTAATAAGGCCATGGTGAAAATGGGCGTGGAGAGAATAAAAGCATAATAGTGGATTTGGACACCTGAAATCTTATTATATGTTATAAGGATTGCACCTATCACATCCTTTCTTTCTTTTAACTGAAATTTCATCTTCCCAATAGTATTTTAAGCCCAATCCAGTTTATCATGTCCCTAGTTCGAATCCCCACACTTCAAGCGACTGGTTATTGGCATATTTAATCCTGTAGAGCTCTATATGATGCATTGATTGCTTCATTACATGTGCGTGCTTTATGGGGGGCATGGAAAATAGTGAATCCGATTTGCAGAAATGTCTCACAAAGCAGCTACTCTGGAATCCATTAACAAAGAATCCGTGGATTTGGTAAGGAGGACTTGTAGGCCTTTTATGGTTTTGGTTTGGTGTTTCTGGTTGAGTCTGATTTTGTGAGGTTTGTGAATGCAAGAAAGTATTCCCATCGAGGAGGTATTTGAGAATCTGAGATGCAGCAAGGAGGGTTTGAGTAGCCAAGCTACGCAGGAGAGGCTCACCTTTTTAAGATACAGAAAAAAGGAAGAGAAAAAGGTAAGAATAACTACGATAATTTTTTTTTAAATTTTGAATTTAGTTCTGGAGTAGAGATCTATAGAGATTTGATATTCTAAGGTTGCTTTAATCTTAAGATATGCAGAATAAAGAAGATTCCTTGGTTTAATAGTGAAGTAATTGCCTTTCACTGTTTGATATTTTGTAACACCACAAAGTAGTTTCCATGGCGTATTTACTTATTTACAGTAAATATTTTTTCTTAGGTTGGTTGGATGTTTACTACAACATAAAATATTTAGGCTACACTAAAGTAAATTGCTTAGGATTCGAAATATTTAATGAAGGATCCTTTATCATAGCTTTTCAAAGAGGTTCATGCATTTGGGGTTTATGCTAAATACTTGGATTTTTTGAAGAATTGGTTAAATTTAACCCCATGACGTGTTTTGGGTGCATAGGAAAGCAAATTCCTCAAGTTCTTGGTTTATATGTGGAACCCCTTATCATGGGTCATGGAAGGCGTGGCTGTAATGGCCATTGCTTTGGAAAATGGAGGAGTAAGAATCATACACCTCTAATTTCTTTAGTTATTCTATTATAAATCAATGTCAAGCTTCATTTCTAATATTCTGTAATTACTTCTCTATATTTTTTAGTTAGAGTTGCTCCACTTATCATTTTTCTTGGTTGTGTTCTTCGTATCTTTGCAATCTCAGTCACCACTAGTGATCTGTCTTTCTCGTTGGATAAAAATCTATCCATACACTGTTAATGTCATGTATTTACTTTATCCCACAAGTGTTTTGTCTCTTTCATTGAAATATTTTGGATATTTACACCATTAATATCATGTGGTTACATTTGTATGTTCTATTATTGGTTTTCTACTCTATTAGGACTTTACCTAGTTGGCCCTAAAATTTGTGCAATTAGTTTAATGTCCATGTGTCTGTCTTCAACATGCTTGGAGAAGATACCCCCAATGATTAATTCATGAATTGAACACATATTTTCTAAGTTTGGCCATTTTTCCCTTTAATTGTGTTTTTGGTAAATTGGTCATGGTTATTCTTTTGTTTTTTCATCCTTAGAAAAATAGTTTGCTAATTTTATGTGCTTTTCTTGTGGTCGTTTGATTGTAAATAGTAGTGTGGCTTTTGGTACTTCCTTTTATATGTCCTCCCCCTCTATTTTATATACTATATTTACAGTATTAGTTCATCCCCATGGTTCCTGTGTATGTTATCAGAAAAAAACTTGGCTTCTTGTCCAACTATATTACAATATGAATATTTCTCTCTTATGAGTTTTTGTAGCCACTAATAATCAGGGCTCACCATGTCCCCTCTTTTTAGTTGAGTTTTTAATCATAATATTGTAATTTTGTAGGGAAATCCTTCTTATTTACAAGATTTTCTTGTTACTTAACATTGATTGTTATAAAATCCACCATAAGTTTCATAGAAGAAAATAATGTTGCCAATGTCGCTGCAGCACGGATGGCTCGGTTGGCTCCAATTAGCAAGATCTGTTCACTATCCTTTATATAAGTGGAAGGCCTGATATTCATGTTTTCTATCCTTGGTTTTGCAGCGAAGCATGCAGTTGGATGCTTGGAATCCTCTTAAGATTGCGGACGCTTACTACTGCACTTTTAAATTCCTTAAGTCACGCACTAGTCTTTGAACTTGAAAAATTCTCAGAGATAGACAATGGAGTGAAGACGATGTAGCGGTACTTGTTGCCGGTGACATTGGAGACATTGTTCCTGTAGATGCACGTCTTCTTGAAGGAGACCCTTTAAAGATTGACCAGTTTTTAGGAAAACCCCTTTTCTTTAGTTATTTTTCTGATAACAAGTGCTAGAATGTTTGTTATGATTTTATATGATTTCTAGGATGAACTTTGAGCTGTTTGGTATTATTTTTAAGCCATATTTTGTGGCAATATGTTTTAATGTGTGTATTCTACTCTCACTGGTAAGTCTTTGCCAGTAACAAAGGGCCCTGACGATGGGATTTATTCGGGCTCTACCTGCAAACAGGGTGAAATTGAATGTGTTGTCATTGCTGCTAGGGTCCATATGTTTTTTGGTAAAGCAACACATCTTGTGGATAGTATAAACCAAGTTGGCCACTTCCAAAAGGTTGGTATTTATTATGTATTTCTTTCTATTCTTTGATTTGACAAATACATGTTTTTGGCAATACTACAGTTGTAACAAATTGGCTAGTTTAGGATCCATGGTAATATGAGATGACCCAGTCTTAAAATTGTTCAAGCTAGTGTCCTTGTGTTAAAATATTTATTTAAATATTTTCTTGGAGGTCGCTTGCAGGTTTTTACGGCAATTGGGATTTTATTCATTTACTCTATTACAATTGATATGATAATTGATATCATTTCTATGTATCCAATTCAATACCATCACTATTTTCCTAGAATTGATAACCTTCTAGTTCCCCTCATTTATGGGATTCCAATAGCAATGCCTACAGTCCTTTCTGTGACAATGGCCATTGGATCCCACTGTCTAGCTCAATAGGTTAGTAGACATTATCACACTTGGGTGATTATATGCAGACTTTTGTTTGGAAGGAATTCATAAGAAGTACCAATTCTTAAATATAATTCACCCTAATGGTACTTCTCTTTATGGTATTTGTTGGTACAAGGTGCTATCATAAAACAGATGAAAACTATTGAAGAAATGGTTGCAATGGATGTGCTTTGCAGTGAAAAAATTGGAACATTAACACTAAATAAGCTTATTGTGGACAAGAAACTTATTGAGGTTAGATGAACACTTGCTGATTTTCTGGTGCTTGCCACAGTGCCAATTTTTTTATGCTTTCTATAGTGCTCTTAATTTCCTTAAAACAAGTACCAATTACTTATTTTGTTATCATGAGTAGGTTTTTACCAAAGGATATGACAAGGATACAGTTGTTCTAATGGATGCCAGAGCATCCCAAATAGAGAATCAAGATTCCATTGATGCAACAATTGTTGGGATGCTTGCCGATCCTAAGGAGGCAAGCAAATTTTTGTCATGTCATCTTATTAAAATTTAGTTGATAATCAAGCTTATATTTGTTTTACTGATTTGAGTCTCTTATTCTAGGTCTTAATATCTATGGATGTAAAGGCATGGGAAGGAATTCAATAGGTTCATTTTCTTCCTTTTAATTTGACTGACTAGAGGACAACTCTCACTTATATTGACAATGACGGAAAAATGCATCGATCTAGTAAAGGTGCTCCAGAGTATGTATTGTTCTTTGAATGTTTTATCTTATTCACTGGACTTGCTAATGGGCTGTGTTGTTTGGAAAGTGCTTAGAAACTTATTTTTCATTTATATAAACTCAAATGGTCAATTATTTTTTCTAGATTCTCAACCTTGTGCATAATAAGTCAGAAATTGAGCGTCGAATTCATACAGTCATTGACAAGTGTGCTGAATGAGGACTCTGATATCTTGCAGTTGCATATCAGGTTAATAATTTGGCTTCTTTTGTTTTATCCATGGGCTGAATCTTCCCAGTAATTTCTTCCTGCTGATAGGTATATCTTTATAGCTTTCTCAAAATGTTTGCAGGAAGTTCCAAAGGGCAGGGTGGAGAATCTAGGAGGGCCCTGGCATTTTATTGGAATGATGCCTCTTTTTGATCCTCCATGCCATGACAGTGCTGAAACAATCAGAAGGGATATTAATCTTGGTGTAAATGTCAAAATGATCACTGGTATGGTCAAGTTACAGTGTCACCTGGATCTTTGTTCTTGAACCTCTTTGTGAAGAGAGTAATGTGTCATCAGCTTCACTACAGTTTTTGTAATGCAGTAAGCGAACATTTTAACTATTTATGTGCAAATGTTTACTAGGAGATCAATTGGCTATTTCCAAAGAGACAGGTCGCTGACTGGGCATGGGCACAAACATGTATCCATCATCCGCTTTACTACGTCAGGATAAGGATGAATCAATTGCAGCTTTTCCAGTTGACAATCTGATAGAGAAGGCTGACGATTTTGCTGGTGTTTTCCTTGGCAAGAAACAATTATATTTTACTTTTGTGTTTTTGCATTTTTTATTCCCACTCCCTTCTTTCTTTGTTATGCATCACGGTGTATATTATAACCTTTTTTTTTGCAGGTGGGAATGTTTATATTAAATGTTTCATATTTTCATTTCTTTAAGTAGTGTTTATTTACATTGTCTTCTTGATTTTGACTGCAGAGCATAAGTATGAGATTGTTAAGTGATTGCAGGATAGAAAGCACATATGTGGAATGAATAGTGGTGGTGTTAATGATGCACCTGCACTAAATAAGGCAGACATAGGAATTGTCATTGCTGATTCAACAAGAGGTGCTTCTGACATAGTTCTGACAGAGCCAAGTATCAGTGTTATTATTAGTGCAGTCTTGACAATTCATGCTATTTTCCAGTGAGTGAATAATTACAATGTAAGGTTACTTGCATTTTAGTGCATGGATGAAAAAATTAGTAGCAGTTTCTAAATACAATACATAAACTTTCTGTGCTAATTTTGACTAATATTTGGAATACATATTTGTGATGCAGATATATGTAGTGTCAATTACAATACGTATTGTGGTAAGTATGTTTTCATCATTTACATTGATGCACTAATATTATTCCCCTTTCAAATTATCTTCTGTCCTTAAATAAACATGAATATTTCACTGCAAAACTACTATTCTATGACAGTGATTCCATTGATGTTGTGTTATATGTCTGCTAGGTTTACTGTTCAAAGCAATAGACCTATTATGTGATTCCATTGATAGTGTTATATGTATGCTAGGCTTATTGTTCAAAGTAATACACCAATTATTTTTTGCATCAAACATTTTTGTATCGAGCCTTTCTTGAGTATCTTTTCTATTATTTACCCTTTTCACTTATGAACAAGAAGATAAGACTACAAAACCACTATTCCACGATTGTGTTGATCTATGTCTGCAAGATATATTGTTAATTTGTTAACAGAACAATATATCATTGTCTCGCATTGAAGTGGCTCCGAAAATTCCAAATCTAGTTACCATGTCCAAATCCAATTATGAGTATCGGTTGTATTATGTGCACCTTCTCTTGAATATTTAGTGGATGAAAACTAAGTTTCACAAAATATGCCCATGGTCAATTTATTTAGATCTAACTTTGTAGTGGTTTTTTATTCCCGGTCTTTCATCAAGACTCATTTTGTGTTTAATGTGTTACATGGCTCCAAAACTTCCAAATTTATTTACCATCCAAATCCAACTATGAGTATCGTCTCTATTGTGTGCACCTTCTCTTGAGTATTGAGTAGAGGATGAAAACTAAGTTGCACCAAAATATACCCACATGAAATTTATTCAGATATTAAAAAAATTTCAGTGGGTTTTGATTCCCAATCTTTCTTCAACACTCATTTTGTGTTTAATGTGTTAAATTTCCTTTGAACTGAATGGATGAATTTTATCAAGGATAATTTTTGCATTTGTGGTGGAAATAAATTGTTGTCGTTTTTAATGAATAGTATTTGCATTAATTTCCAAAAGAATTATAGAATTGAGCACATCTCGGTTCTCTCTTAACCAAGCATTGTTTTTTTATCCCTTTTCTTAATAATTTGTTGCATTTTAGATGAACTTCTCCAAATAACTTATTCAATTCATTCTTCCTTTCTACTATACAGATGGTAAGAATATGGCTTATTTGTTTTATTTAATTAGGGTTAAATTTTCAAGGACCCTACCCCTTCTAATTGAGTCTATATGAAGTATCGAGAGGCCTTAACTGAAAAGAAGTTTGAAAGTCAAATAGGTCCACAAGAAATATTATACTTTGAATCTGATTAATTGAAGACCTTGATAGTCAGTTGCTTCAATCTTGGCAATCTATAAATCAACTTTTAAATTAATCCGACAATGAAAAAACTCTATGCCTACTATGGAAACACAAATGAAACCTCACTAGTGTCTCACTTGGAAACCGGTAATATTCTGAATCTCTGAGAGAGAGATAGAACTAATTCTGATAGTTCCAATATGTCTTATATCTTTGTTGTAGGAAGGGCCTTACCATAAATTTCAACACTACACCTTCTGTTAAAACACAAATACAATTTCACCAGTGTCTCATAGGAATCCAACGATGTCTTAATGTCTAAGAGAGAGATGGAAGTTGGATTTAATTCTTAGATTTACAATGTCCTACATCTTTGTTGTATGAAGGGCCTTACCATGGATTTCTCTAGGGATTTTGTCTCATAGGAAACCTAGAACTTACAAATGACCCTTGTGTTGCCGAGCTGCAACTGTTCTCCCCAATTTTTTTCAAATTTTGGTCCCCTCCTCATCATTTAGTGTTGTTTTGAATCATTTGGATCCATGAACTGTTTGGTCACGCTTTAATTTTGAGTGGTTTTTGAGGGTAAATTCTCATCCTATTTTCGGAAGTTTCTTGTGTTTGAAAATTGTTGTGGGTCGCAAATTTTAAGTTTGGTATTGCTAATCGATCAGAACAATTGTTCTTTGAAGGGCCGCTGTTTAGGAGGCGAAACTGGTTTTTTGACTGTCGCTGAATTTGAAAGCTGTTCTGAACACTTAATATTTTTATTGATCGGGCGTCAAATTATGTTTGGTTGGATGTTGTTGTGTGTTGGTCTTCCGCCATTACTTTCTTCTACAGGGTGACCTATGGCCTTAGTTGTCGGGACCCTAGCATTTCATGCACTAAATGTTTTCAGCACTCCCCCCTTAAGCTATACTCAGGAGAAGTAGAAACATAAAGTGCATGAAATGATAGGGCCCCAGAAACTAAGGCCATAGGTCACCTTGTCCAATAAATTAACTACTTAATATAGCCAAGGAAATGGGAAAAACCTCATGGGAAAAATACCCCCCTCAAACTAAGCATTAAATCAAGAATTGGTTCTTCTATGTAGCAACATCCTGAGACTATGGATGTGAACCTATGAATCCAAACTAAATGAATATGTCTGGAGGAATATTCCTCTTTGGAAGAAGAAGAATGTGCTCAAATGAATCAAGAACATAGACAGCTACAGGATGAAAATTGGATCCATGTAGAGCAACTAAAATCAACAGATAAGAGAGCAAAAGTGCTTGAGGATTCGAACCATGTGTGGTGTTAGGTTAAAACGAGTATCATTAAATATCAATATGCGAGAAAATAAACATTGCAAGCAACATTCAAGATAGACACACAATATACCCTGGAAACCCCATGCGGGGAAAACCAGCACCAATGAAGATCTTC
>LPNX010306048.1:166861-188740 GCA_001517045.1 Pseudotsuga menziesii
GGTTTTAGCATCCAGAGAAATCCAAACTTGCCTACGGCTAAGTTTCACATGGACCAAAAAATTACTGCTAGGGTGTTGGGCACCACCGAACATGCATCCCACAATTTGATTCAACATAGAAACACCAACGAGCATAACCAAGCCAAACCATGGCTCTGATACCAGTTGTTAGGTTAAAACAAGCATGATTAACATATAATGAGCTAGAATAAACATTATAACAAGAAACCACATATAGAGGGATACCTTGTGCTTTTATCATCGAGAGAAATCCAAACTTACCTACGGCTAAGTTTCACATGGGCCCAAAAATTACTGCTAGGGTGTCGGGTACCACCGAACATGCACCCCACAATTCGATTCAACATAGAAACACCAATGAGCATAACCAAGCCAAACCATGGCTCTGATACCAGTTTTTAGGTTAAAATGAGCAACATTAATATAATATTGAGCCAAAAAATAAAATATACATGAGCAACATTAACATAGACACAAGATATACCATGGAAACCCCATGCGAGGAAAACCAGCACCAATGAAGATCTTCATTACATGGCCAAAACTGGCCATCCGGGCCAAGTGAGCTAGCCACCGCTCACCTCCAGGCCTCTGTACAATGGATCCTCCTTAATCCTTATAAAGGCTTAATCACATGCAATACCATGGGACAATACCATGGGCTACAACAAACCATGTGCCCAAACCATGTGAAAGACCTAAACCACCTTTGACTTAATCCCGAGTTAAGGTTAACCCTAATAGTGTGGAACACTCAAGAAACTGATATGTTTCAGCCTTGAACAACAAACCATGAGTGGTAAAATCAGCCCCAACTCTTAGGAGCAAGTGTCCAAGTGGATGTAGAATGTCTTCCTCTTTACTAGTTATGTGAGGAGATGAGCATGTGACCAAAGGTAGAGAAGCCCTGGGACTGTGGAGAGAGAATGCTTAAGCTCCATAATCTAATATATTTTCATAAATATCTAATGATTCACAAAATAAAATATTAGTAACCTCATAAGAGGAAACTAACACCAAATCCCCTGCAGCAAATTTGAAGAAGAATTGCGGTACTTGATTTTTCACACCGAAATTGGTGAGAGAAACTTCAAGCAGTACTGAAAGCTCTTGGATTTTAAAATTTGAACCAAATAATATTAGATCAAAAAGTAAATAATATCCAAATAGGCTCATAACAGATCCAAAACTGTGAAATGAAATCAAATCCCCAACAACAGTTTTGAAGGAGACTTGCGGTACTTGTTTCTTCACACCGTTGATGAGAACAGCTACAAGCAGTACTGAAGGTTTATGAAATTGAAATTTTGAACCAAGAAATATTAGATCAGATACAAATAAGATCATATTATATCCAATAAGGTTCATATCAGATCCAAAATAATGGTGAACTGAGATGGTGGATGCACAGTTGTCTTTTTCTTCAAAATTTGGAATTTTGGTGCATGCAATCCTGGAGGAATTTGCTGGAAGATCTAGATCATGGGGAGTGAATTGATAAATCTTGTAATCTGATATTTTTTCCAAAATATACAAGGTATTACATATTTGCACACCAGCTGCAAGAGTAGAGGGAGAAAAATCAAATTTCTCTCCACTTTTGGAAGCAATTACTAGCAAATTTTGCACATAATTCAAAGGAAAATTACTAGTGAATGTGTTTTTATTCAATATCATAGATTCGGATGTCTTCTTCTATTTTAGCCATATGAGGAGACGAGATATCAGGGATCTCACAATCTTCCGGAGCATCAAGAGAAGGAGTCACTGCAAGGAGAATTTCTTCAATTTGAATTGATCGTGTAGAAGATTATGCTTCTTCTTCACCTGAACAACTTCATTAGAGAGAGTAGAGGCCGATACTTTTGAGTAAAGAAATCTTGTGGTGCTGGATGTGATCTCCAAAGTGCTATTATGATCATCATTGTTCTTGCTAAAGGTTCTATCTAATTTTGTCTAGAGATCCTTTGGGTATTCATCAAAACCAATAAGGTAGCGCAAGCTAGGAGAAAGGGCCAGACATATTGCTCCAAAAGCTCTATCACCATCATTTAGCTAGCCATTCTCATTCTCATAAGAATCTTTGCCAAGTCCAATAGACACCTCATAGATACCTCATCTCTTCATAGATGCAATCATCTTCAACTTCCATTCTATATAGCTTGTGAATGGGGTGAGAAGAGGGACTGATGAGTCCATTCAAAGTTGTACCTATTAAAACCTACAAATCACAACAAAAGCAGCATCGTAAGGTCGGACAACCTACACATTTTAGGCTTTCATCACACCCAGCATAGTTTATCAAGCAAACTTGATCAACAATTTCTTTACTTGGAGTATTAAGTGGTAAGCCTTGGCTTCTGGTGCAGTGCTGGAATTTTGAGCCTTTGCTCAATTTTTCATGCAAGATCTACAAAAAACCATGTTTTTGAGAGATATGAGCTTCGTCCTGCCTTGAGCTCTGATACCATATTAATTTGTCACAGTGGTGTAGGAACTGGAAACACAGTCTCACAAAGAATACAGACAAATATGCATAGTATTGGAAAAATGGTGTTGCAATGGGAGTAGCAGCTCTGTATAATCAAATGAAAGAATGATGATACAATACAATGATCATGCAAGATGCATGAATGCCAAGACAATTCAAATTCTTGAGTTCATTCGAATTGAATGAATGGGTGTAGCTTAATTGACAGTAAGCCACAATAAACACACTAGTTAACCAATCGATCAAGTGTCGATTGACTCAACTGAGTCCTAACTAAAGTCGGAGTGTGATGGATGACCGAGTCTAACTGAAAGTAGCTCAGACACATGTCACTTCTTTCCAAACAACAATTGGTAGTGTATCATTAACTCCAATGAACCCCGATGAGGTTAACTGAAGTCAAATTGGCCATTAGAGGTGGTTGGAGGTGCCCATGTTGACTCCAGTTCATTAAATATTAATAAAATAATCAATATAATGAATGGAGGTGCCTTCACCACTTAGCTTAACTGATTGTAACAATCAGTTATCAATTAGGTGCATTTATGACACTCAAATCACCCCTAGAGTGCTCCAGTTAGCCTCTCTAAATGAAGTAGAAGGCTTAGTTGGACTCCTTGACTGAAGGTAGGCATGGGTGTGGTCATGTTGATGTCATACAGTGCTCCTCTGATGCCAATTAAGTCAATAAAACTTAGGATAGTGGTTTAACAAGGTCAAATTGACCAAATTAAGTGTGCATGGTGCGTAAATGTCTCCAACAATTTCTCTCCTCGAATGCCTATGGATCCTACCAAATTTTTTCTTTGTACACCACTTTGGGGGATCAAAAATCCCTTTTTAGCATCATCCCTAGGTTTTTGGATCTTGATCTTTCTACAGATTTAGGTGGGATTAATTCTCCTTATAATCCTACCTCATATTCCATCCTTGGTAATATGAATATCCTTGATCCAAGTTATCCTCACTTATATCTAAAACCCTCTCTATGTGGTTGGCCTCCAAAATCCTACTTGAGGAGGGCCATTCTTGAGCTATCGAAGGGGATTTTGAGAGAGCATCCGACTTATGGTTATGTAACTTTTGAGGATAAAAACACTTGGAGAGGTGGAGATTATGATCCTAAGAGACTTGAAGGGAGACTAAAAAAGAGTTGAAGGAGTTCAAATAAAGCATGATTCATGTATAACACATGTTGTATGGCTTCCTTATTACTTTTTTTATAATGTAAGTTATCTTATTCCTCACATACTCATGTCTTTAATGGTGAACACATGAAATTGTTTATCTTTTCATAGTTAGATATTTGCTTATATACATGTATTGATTTCGAGAAGGTGCTTTCTTACCATTGTGAACAGATTCATAAGACCATGGTTAAAGGCTAGGAGCTGGAGAAAATTAGTAGAGGGGAAGACAACCATCAAAATTGAGGTAGGCCATCTACCTGCTTTGTCTTTCCATAGATTTCTTGTTTATGTATGAGCTAGATCTAGCACGGCTATAATGTCTGTTTGTTGTCTTTTTGTCTTTGGTTGGAAACTAGGGGCCTCTTCCAATCCCAAGAGGATATTAACCTATCCGTAGGGATATTTTCTTAGAACATCTTGAAATTTATGTTGACATTTGTTCTCTAGGGCATTTTTCTTGGCACTTGTGATACTCCATTTTCAAGGTAGTCAGTCACCAAGTAGGATTGATTGAAGAGACACTAGTAACTATTGGAACTATTGATATTGAAGATAGTTGTTTGTTTTCATTGTTGTGTCGAACATAGAAACTACAATTATAGTTCAGTTTAGCAATTTTGATTGTAGTATGGGACTCTGTACCTACATATATTCTGCCTACTTGTGACAATGCTCAAAACAGTTTATATAATATATTCATCATAGAAAGAATGTAGTGGTTGTTGTCATAGATTGATGGTTTGTTTTCTATAAGATGATTTGTGACGATAAAGAATATTTTATCCTTAATTTACTTTTGAACTTTTATATCACTGGATGCAATGAAACTTGACTTTTATTCTTAAATAATTTGTGAATTGTAATATATTCCAATCTTATTATGTTCATATGACAAGTTAAATGAGCTAAATCTCTTTCATTATCTCCTCTCATGAATTAGAGTTTTTTTATGATGCTTTTCTTGCATAAAATTGAATCTACTCCATCTTGTTTGACAAATCTATAAGTACAAACAACTAGGGAAAGGTAAGAAAAGACTTGGAAGCATTGCTAGTATACTATTCTTCTAAGGGAAAACAATTCTAAGAAAATAATTTTCTTATGAAATTGTTTTGCAGATATGAGAAACACTATTGCTCAGCAGTGAGAGATGTCCTCCTGCAAGATCAACAAAAAGAAATGTTTTGAGAACTGCGTGCTTGCCCCCATATTTTTAGCTGGACGATCCCCAAAAGTTCCTTTGTGGCACACGCAGTGTCCGGAAAAGGCCATGTCATTAAACTTATTAGGGGGTATGTTCCATTGGTTGAAACAAAAACTTAGTGTTGTTATGGAAGATGTTTAGTATGAGGCAAAACATCCATATAGTGTTTTCACTTTTAGTTTTTTTTAAAGAGAAACATTGCATTGCCCATTAGTATAAGCTGTATCCTCTCATTGATTTATTTACATTATTCAAAATTGAGGCCTTTACTTATTCAGAACGTTCTCTTTGTAACGTTTATTCGATTGTGGGTGAATATGTTTTCTTATTCAGTATTGAGACGGTATCGATACATAAACTTTCAAACGTCTAGTTGTTTATTTAACTCAGCTGTAGGATATGAATTTATATAAAAAATGCATTTGTTTTTAATTTACTAAGCTGTAGCATATGAATTTATGTAAAAAACGCATTTGTTTAATTAAAAAATGGGTTCAGCTAACATAATTTGCTCATGAAACTTTCCAGTATCCCAATAACCCATTACTGTGTGGACCATTTGGTGGTGCACTTCTGAGAAAAGTTGCCTGCTTAGGTATGTAGAATAAAGAATGTCAACCCAGACAATGTACTTTGAACCCGGTTACAGTGTTTTCAGTTGTCCATCCATACATCCATCCCATTTGCAAAGGACAATATAAAAATCAAAATAAGTGTTTCTCCATGCTTTTGTTTGAATATAGTTTGTGTAGATGTAAAGCATGGAAAGTAATGAAGAAAACCACATATGCTTTTGTTTGAATATAGTTTGTGTAGATGTAAAGCATGGAAAGTAATGAAGAAATCCAGAGCAGCTAGCCACTTTCAACAACTTTGAAAAGTAAGGTTGAACCATAAATTCTGCATATTTGTATACAAATTTGTACAAAAGAAGTAGATTAAAATTTAAACGTTTTTTTTTGTCATCATTTTTATATTTTTCTACAACATAATGCTTAGTAACACAATTCGAAATACATATAACACATTCAAATAGATTCAATTTTTTTAAATATTAAAAATTCACATTTTATAAAAATCTTTTAAATATAAAAAATCATTTTTAATTATTTAATAATTTTTAATGTTACTGCAATGCATTGCTAATTAAATTATGCATTATATATATTAATGAGTACTTATTTAAATCATAAAATTCTTGTTAATTAAGTATCTTCTGTAAAACACAAAAAAAACCTTACATTTATAAAAATTTGAACCTAATTTCTTACCAATCAGATATTCTCATAAATAAATAAATGTAAATGCCGAGGGTATTGATTATGGTCACAATGAATTATTCCATACCTACCGATTTTAATTCTATGGCTCATATACTAGTGAGTAGATTTAGTAAGTCTTAATTATCTGTACTTTCATAAAATTACATAGTCATATAACTTTGATATAAGTTTATTGAAAAGAATTGCGCCTAAAATTATTTATTCCCAAAATCTCATTAAGGTTAAAGAAAAGGTAAGATAAAAGGAATTCAAATTGATTTTAAATTATGTTCTTCAACATACTTTTAGGGTTAAAGAGTTTTATACCTTAACATAGATCTAAATATAGAATTTATAAAAGAGCTTTTAGTTTTCTTTCACATTTTTCTTTCATTTTTTTTTCAAAACAATGATCTTGCTACTTGCCGCCCTCATTTATATATAAAAACTTTGAACACAAATAGTCTTAGAAAGGCTGGCATGGCTTCTATCGCGGCTTCACTTGGACACCTACTTCAAGATGGAACATCGCTATTATAGTCAGTGAGTGCTAGCCTTTTTAGTATGCATCTTATGCCTTCCTGCATTTTGCTGTATATAGCATCTAACTCTACATGGCACATTGCTCTATATGGTATCTTTTGAGAATATGTTTTTTTCTTTATAAAAGTATTGACTCGACCATTTGCACCGGGGACCACTCCACGTCATGTAGCGATAGTTTACTCTGTTACCTTTCACTGAGACGGAAAGATTCATTGGGTTTTGCTTCTTGTATTTTGATAAATAAAAACTTATTGTTACTTGAAAACTCAGAAAAACCAAGTGAAGATTTATTTTACCACTTTGAAATTATCTTTCTTGGTTTTTTCTTTATTCTTTTATGTCAAGATGAAATAAACTAGTAAAGATAAATCTTTAAATCCCATGTTATAAACATCATTTACTCAAATCTTAATTTCCAATTAATTTTTTTTCCTAATCTATAAGACTTATCTGTTACATCAATCTAGCATTTTTGGTTTTGTGCTTGGCATACTGAGCATTTCATGTATATTAGTTGGTTAAGTAACCATGATATGATCATATGAGCCACAATCCCAACTAATTTTTAGTAATAAAGGTGTACATCAACGATTTACAGTGACAAATACCACTGGATCATATGCATATCATAAAGATTATGATTAAGATTATCACAATGTGCTCAACTAACCAAGAATGATATTCATTTCAAAGTGGTAAAAAAAATCTTTGCTTGGTTTTTGTGAGTATCCAAATTTTTACTTATCAACATGTAAGAAGCAGAACCCAGTGAAACTCTCTTTTTCGCGGAAAGGTAAAGGAGTAAACTATCACTGCACTATGTGGAATGGCCCCAGTGCAAATGGTCGGGTAGATAGCTTACTCCTAAAAATTATGATGGGAAGATCAGGCATGCAACATGGATCCTTGCACCAAGAACTATGGATGACGGGTATTCTACAGAAAAGATTTTTCTGTTTTGTCATTCCGATGTTGAGTTGTTACATCGTTGTTTCATGCATTTTCACATCTATTTTTGGCCAAGCTGGTTGTTCGAATCAAGAAAAGAAATCTCTCTTGGCCTTTAAAAGCGGTTTGCATGATCCTATTGGGTGTTTGGTTTCTTGTAATGTTTCAATAAGATGTTGCGAGTGGGAAGTTGTTTCCTACTACAGACAGGCATGAAGTGTCGTTGCGGTGGATTTGCATTCTTGCAGTTTGAGTGGTGACTTCCGTTGTCAAGTACTGATTGAGTTGAGTTGAGGGCTTTGGAGTATTTGGATGTTAGCTTCAATAATTTTACAGGCCTATTTATTCCTGCAGAGCTGGGTCTTTTGAAAAACTTGAGATATCTGTTCATAGCGGGATTTGCAGGTACCATTCCATGGCAGCTCGAAAATCTCTCTACAGGACTCGATCTCTCCTCCTTGGATTCTATGTTGACAAGTCACAACCTATCATGGCTTCCAAATCTCACGGCCTTGAAATATATTCTCTCAACGGAGTCGATCTCTCAGCAAGATCATCCTCATGGGGACAATCAGTAAGTCATCTTTCTCAGCTCATAAATCTTACAATGTCAAACTGTGGACTGACCGGTTCCATTCCCCCTTCCCTGAACAACCTGAGATACTTAGAAACTCTTTATCTAGATGGAAACAATTTTCAGTCGGAATTCCCCTCTTGGTTAGTGAATATGACTAGTTTGGTAGCTCTGTAGTTGAACAACTCTAATCTCAATAGATTGCTTCCGTATGAGCTCTCTCAGATGCCTCGCATAGAATGGATTGCCTTGGGAAATAATAAATTATCTGCTATTTTTTCCAATATTTTTCAGGGCCCATGGAGGAGGCTAACCTTTTTCTAGATGCGAAAGAATATTTTGGAGGGTTCCATACCATCGTGTATAGGAAACCTATCATCCCTTGTTGTCCTAGCTATAAAACACAACAACTTGAAGGGAACGATTCCAGATTCATTTGGCCTCCCACGATCACTTGCTGTATTAGGCCTGGGATACAACCAGTTGACGGGATCTATCCCATTTTCCATAGGATAGTTGTCTAAACTGACCAATATCAGTCTTACTTACAACAATTTGACTGGAGCAATCATAGAATTACATTTCCATAGTATTAATTACAATCCGAAATATCTTGACCTATCTAATAACAAATTAACCTTCAATATCACCGCCAACTGGAAACCACCATTTCATTTATATGTGTTGATATTATCTCATTGTCATATAGCGCAGTCGTTTCCAACTTTTCTGAAGACTCATGATACTGGAGCTGTCCAATAACACCCTAACGACTGTTCTGTGCAGTCTTCCCAGGCTGGAGATGTTACTTCTATCGCACAATCAGTTGGAAGAGATAATACCATCTGAGCTGTATACCTTAGTTAAATAGAGTGCAGTGAACTGAAGAAAACAAAGCAAATTTGGGAAAACAGAACAATACGAAGAGTAACACTCAATCCGTTTATATTAACTGAAGCATACATAAAACAGTTACAACAAACACCGCAGAAATAGGATCTGCGTTAAATAAACTCCCGTTCAACTAACTGACTCATAAATTCTCCATTATTTCAAGTCTTCCCCTTAATGGAGAATGGATTAACAGCTACACATAACATTTCCCTAAACAATTCAAATTTGATCTTTCCGAGAGGCTTTGTGAAAATGTTAGTAGTATTTTCACAAGTATTACAATATATGAGAGCTATTTCATTGGATTGTAGCTTCTCTCTAACAAAATGATACTGAGCATCAACATGCTTTGTCTTTGCATGAAAGATCGGATTATTTGCCAACTTGATTGAACTTTGGTTATCACATTTGATTACTATAGGTTCCTTTTGTTCTTTTCCGACATCTTGAAGAAGTCTTCTTATCCAAACAGCTTCATAGGTCGCTACACACATGGCCTTGTATTCTTCTTTAGTAGAGGACAGAGACACAGTATGCTTCTTTTTACTGCTCCATGAAACAATTCCAGATCCTATGCTAAATGCATATCCAGTGGTTGATCTTCGATCATCCGGATTCCTAGCCCAATTAGAATCTGAATAACCTGTCAACTCAACAACAGAAGCATCAGTATATTTAATACCAAAGTCAAGTGTTCCTTTTAGATACCTGAGTACTGTCTTTGCTGCATTCCAATGGATTTCTTGAGGTTTTGCCATAAACTGACTTAGCACACTTATTGAATATGCAATGTCAGGTCTAGTTGTGGTGAGATAATTCAAACTACCCACCATATGTCTGTACATTGTATCATTCACCTCCTTTGAACCATCATCACAAGAGAGTTTCACATTCTGCTGCATGGGAACAACAGAATATTTACACTGATCCATTTTAAATCTCTGAAGTACATCTCTAACATACTTACTCTGACAAACAAATGTTTGACCTGCATTCCTCCAAACTTCAAGACCTAGACAGTAATGAAGCTCACCCAGATCTTTCATATCAAAAACTTGTGACAGGTGCTCCTTGATTTCATCAATCAGAGTCTCTGCATTTCCTATAATTATTAAGTCATCAACATATACAGAGATCAATACTATATACCCCTTCTCATCACATTTGATATATAGATTTGGATCACTCTTGCTCCTTAGAAATCCCTATTGAAGAAAGAAAGAGTCGATCTTCTCATACCATGACCTAGGTGCCTGTTTTAGTCCATACAACGCTTTCTTTAACTTACACACTAAGTGTTCTTTCCCCTTTTCCACAAACCCTTCAGGTTGAGTAAGGTACACCTCCTCTTTTAAATCACCATTCAAGAAGGAAGATTTAACATCTAATTGGTTTAACTTCCAATTATACTTTGTAGCTAAGGCAATTAATAATCTGATAGCAAATGTTTCAGCATAGTCAATACCTTCTGTTTGTGAGTATCCCTTTGCCACCAATATAGCTTTATATTTGTCTATGCTACCATCTGACTTAAACTTGGGTTTGTATATCCATTTGCATCCTATTGGCTTTTTATGTTTAGGCAATTCAGTCAATTCCCAGGTATTGTTTTGCATGATTGATTTATATTCCTCCTCCATTGCATTTCTCCATTCATCATGTACGTTGGCTTCATCAAAACTAATGGGTTCTATGACATTCGAAATGCTACTCATAAGGGCATAGTCTTTGTACCTTTTAGGAGCTCGAACCTGTCTTGAAGATCTTCTTAGCTGTAGCTTATCTTCTTCTTCAGTGTGTGAACTTTTGTCTTCATCACTAGTTGAGCTTGGACTGCTTTTATCATTGAATCCCTCTTGCTGTTGCTGCTGTCCCTGTGTTTTTGGCTTCTGTAATACAGTTTGATGTTGTACTAATTGCTGTTGTTGTTCTTGTTGAACCCCATCATCAAGAACTTTATGTCATTCCTCATGGATTTGGTTGTTGTTCTCTGAAATTTATGTTTCCCGTTCATGGAAGAGTACATCTCTACTTGCAAATACCTTGTGAGTAGAAGGATCAAACAATTTATATGCTTTGAATTGAGAACAGTAACCTATGAAGATACATATAATGGCTTTATCATCCAGTTTCTTCCTATTTTCTTTTGGAATATGTGCAAAAGCCGTACACCCAAAAACTTTCAAATTCTGAACTACTGGTTTGAAACCATACAAAGCTTCAAAAGGAGTAATATTATCAAGACTGCTAGTTGGACTTCTATTCTTTAGGTAAACAACAGTATTTATGGCTTCACCCCAGAAGGTATTTGAAATATTCTTACCTTTCATCATATTGCGTGCACATTCTACCAGAGTTCTGTTTTTCCTTTCAGCAACTCTATTCTGCTGTGGAGTGCTGGGTACTGTAAACTGTTGTACTATTCCATTATCTTTGCAATATTTGTTGAAGTCCCCTGATTTATACTCTCCCCCTTGATCTGAATGAAGGATTTTAATGGATTTTTCTGTCTGCTTATCAACCATGTTTCTGAATTCCTTGAAGTACTCAAAAACATCACTCTTTCTTCTAAGAAAGTAAACCCATGTGTATCTTGTGCAATCATCAATAAATAGCAGAAAATAAAATGCACCTCCTAACGATCTAGTTTGCATAGGCCCGCAAACATCAGTATGCACAAGATCTAACACATCTCTTTTTTTCTTATCAGGATTAGAAGGAAATTCATCCCTGTGCATCTTTCCTAATGCACATCCTTCACAAGCAATGTTCACATTTTTTAACATGGGAAGTCCTTCAACCATATTATGTTTCAGTAATAATAATAAATCTTGATAATTGATGTGGCCATACCTTTGATGCCAAAGACTCTCTGTTGGCATAGTTGCAGAAGTTAATGCGTGATGCTCTTTACTGGTAACGCCAAGTTTGTATAGGCATCCTACTTTGACTCCCTTTGCAAGAGTTTTATACTGGTCCATTAAGTCCTTCACTATGCAGTAATTTTTGAAGAATTCAACCTTCAAATTCTGATCTGTAATAGTAGACACAGATATCATATTTTTCTTTATCCCCGGCACATATACCACATTGTGAATGTGACGAACACTACCATTTGGCAATGTCACTGGAATATCTCTGTATCCCTTGATCTGATAAGCACGATCATCACCAAGATATATACTAGCACCATTCTATGTTTCTTTATAGTTAGTATACCACTTTTTATTACAAGTCATATGCACTGATGCTCCGGAGTCAACAAACCAAGCATCAATATCATCAATTTCAGCAGATAAAGCAGCATTAGACACAAACAGTCTAAGATCCCTTGAGTCAAAATTTGGGGTTTCAGCAATCTCATCAGCAATTTCATCTTTAGCTATAAACAGTTTTAGATCATGTTTTGATGAGTCTTCTGCAAAATGAACTGAATATTTTTTAGGTTGTCTATTCCTAGCCTCATCATTCTTCTTCTTATGACAGTCTTTAATAAGATGTCCAGGTCGACCACAATAAAAACAACTTTTTGACTCATTCCTATTAAATGGCATACCTTGATTCGGTCTTTGAGGAGGTATGCTCTGTGATGACCTGCCTCCTCTGCCTCTTTCTCCTGATCTCCCTCTTGGGGATCTCTTATTTTCCCACAAAGCCAAATCTAAATATTGAGGCTTCAAGTTCCAATTCCTCTCTTCTTCTTGCAGCAAAATACCTGTCAGCTCTTCAAAAGTAGGAGGTTTCTCCCTTGCTGCGAGACCTGTTATAAACATATGGTAGTCCTCTAGCATACCATTCAATGTAATTGTTACGAGATCAGTGCTGGAGACTTTTTCTCCTATGTCTCCTAGCTTATCTTTCACTTCTTTGATACGACCCAAGAATGAACTAACAGACTCATTTGTATCCATCTTAATGCCTAGCAATTTAGTTTTTAAGAAAAGCAGACGGTTTGTATTGCTAGTTTCATACATATCTTTAAGTGATGTCCACGTTTCAGCAAAAGTTTTAGCTTCTCTGATATGTGGAATAATACTATCTTTAACAGACATTTGTAACAGTACCTTGGCTTTTTTCTCGCGCTTATCCCAGTATTGAATTTGTGCTGGTGTTCCACCCGCAGCTGCTACAGGTTTCGCTTCATTTCCATTGGTGATTATCCAGACACCATAGACTTTCATCAGGGTCTGCATTTTGAATTTCCAATTTATGAAATTTGAGCCATCCAATTTGTTGGCCTCATTGAGATAGGTCTCTGCCAATGGATTTGACATCTCAGCAACTCCGCGGTACTATGCTCATCTCAGCTCACACACAATAGCTCCTCTCAAGCAGCAGGCTTCTCCTCACGCAGTCAACTTCTTTCCACAGTGAATTTGACAACCTCTACACCTCTAGGAAGCAATTCTTCTACACAAAATTGGCACAACGCTGCTCTTCAACACAGAATTGGCTCCTCTCAACGAAAGTTTCACACGTCCTTTCTACGTAGCTCTGCATTCAAGTGATCTGGGTTGTCTTCAACATGCAATACACAACTCTGCTCTTCCACTGCACAATAGGGTCTCTCTGCTAGGGCCAGCAACCTCTAGCACAGCTCTGCGCTACAATACACGAGCTCTCTTCCTCTGCACCACGGGATCTCTGAAACACGTCACAGTAGAAAACAAAAAATGATTCCAGCAATGTTTTCCACACCAACTCTTCTCCATGCTACTCCACAGGGCAGAGAAAGTCTCGTGCTTTGATACCAAGTTAAACAGAGTGTAGTGAACTGAAGAAAACAGAGCAAATTTGGGAAAACAAAACAATACGGAGAGTAACACTCAATCCGTTTATATTAACTTAAGCATACAGAAAACAGTTGCAACAAACACCGCAGAAATAGGATCTGCGTTAAATAAACTACCGTTCAACTAACTGACTCATAAATTCTCCATTATTTCAAGTACCTCTACCTCTTTGAAGCAGGTGGAGCTATGGGACAATCACATGCATGGGAATCTTCTTAATGCTGTAGGAAATTCTATTGCAGGCTTCCCTTGGGAACTTGATCTATCAATTAATAAGATTACTGGTCCAGTCCCCCAAGAAATATGCACGATGTTGTGTACTTCAAATTTCTTATCCTTAGCATCTAATAAACGTAGATTCCTGCTTGATTTGTGATCAAACTGAGTATCTAGAAGCTCTAGATATTTCAAGCAATGGCCTAAATGGGCAGTTTCCTTCCAATATTGGTAACTGCTCTTCTCTAAAGGAATTAAATGTAGCAAATAATCATTTCGAAGGACAGATACCAGTGGTGTCCATAATTAAGAATGCTACCAACATATTATCCTCATTTTGAATTTCTTTCATTGGGGCTATCTCAACCATTCTTGCATCATTTTCCTCTCTGAAAGTTGCATGTTTAGCTTTGGATTAGATATTAGAATATGTCGTTCTTTGTTCTTATTGTTGGTCAATTCCCATTTATTGTGATCATTTTTGGAAAAAATGCTCTCTTTTTATCGGGATTGCTTTTAGTCTCTTTCTGCATTTGGTTTAGTGTCATTTGTTTTCATGCTCTTTATTGTTCATTTTTGTCTTCTTAATTCTTCTCTTTGTCCAATGATATCCACTAAATTCTTTCTATATCACACTCTCATTTCTATCTTCTTACTTCCTCAATAGGCATAGCATCAATATCTCCATTGTGGGAAGATATGATAACATGAATTATTGTACCACAATCAAGCACCATAGTCAATTTCAATGAAATCAGATAAAATTGAAATCAATGCATTGTACTCAATCAAGAACCGTAGTCAATTGAATTGAATCAAACAACACTGAATTTAATGCATTGTACTCAATCAAGAGGCATAGTCTACTAAATTGAACCAGATAACACTAAAATCAGTGCACTGTACTCAATCAAGAGGAATAGTCTACTGAATTGAAACAAATGACACTGATATCAATGCAATGTACTCAATCGAGAGCCATAGTCTATTGCATTGAACCTGGTAACACTGAAATCAATGGGCCCTCTTACGAGGTTAAGGGACCCTTTCGATGCAATCTTAGTTTCACAAAATGTGGAATAGTTTAGTAAATCAAAAACACGTGAGTGCTTCTTTGAACTAGGCATGGGCGGGGCCAAGCCTACCATGTCATTAAACATGCATGATAGGGAAAAACAACACTCGCACGTTATGTATGTCTATAATGCTCTAGCGTTTTAGAAATACATAACATGCAAGTGTTGTGGATTTCTATGAATGCTCAAGCGTTATAAATATACATAATAGGCGAGTGTTGTGTATCTATATAATGCTTGAGAGTTATATAAATACATAATACTCAAGCATTCTGTTGAACATAAAAAAACCCACTGAAGTGGTTCCGACTTCTATTCTACATTTCCCATCATGGATAATTTTAGGGGCTATATATATCCCATGGGCTATATTAAGTGAGTTGCAAATATTTAGTGGGCTATTTTCTTACATGTAAAGGGTTTTCTCAACTAAAATATATTCACCCAATATTTATTAGAAAAATAAATAAATCCATTTAGCGAATAGCCTCCCATATATTAATGAGAAAAATGAAAAAAAAATTCCCCAGCAAAATATCCCTTCAATATATCTTTCGCCCCCAATTTGTAGAGAAAATCTCATGCAATCACACTTTCGTCCCTAATTTTTAGTAATGGAGGCTCCCAAGGGTTATTTCGCCGTCCATTTTCCTTATAATTCAAGCATATGGTTACCTTCACTTGTATTTTTATCCAATTTCATGTGATATAATCTTTGATCCCTTGATTTCGAGTATTTGAGTGAAAATCATTGTCTATTTTGTTCTATTTAAAGGCTATAGCGATTCATGGTTCACCCACATCGGATTGCATTTGGAGGTTGAAGGTTCTGGTTTATGCAATTCCACTTTTCATTCTTAGTTTTCTTGACATGTTAATCTTCACATAACATTTCCATTGTTGAAAGCTCAATTATTTAAGGGGCATGTCGCACATGCAATTTATCAGAGAATAAAAACTCGTGTTGCGATTTATATCCAATAATTAACGTGGTATGCTTTTTGTCATGTTTTTTTATGTTTTTTATACACAGTTACAATAGATTATAATATTGTAAATTTACCTTTTATTGTGGTTTTTATCATGGATGTTTTTTGAGGTCTGTTGAATTTTAGGGCACTCTTGATTCTTTGGGATCATTCGGTATTATTACGGTTTTATTATATCCTAGGAGCATTGGTTCCATGAAAGTGTTATAGAGATCAAAATATATGATTTATGTTATGCCTTGTCATGTTTAAACTATCGAATTCCATTTATATGTTGTTAGTGGATGCTACTCTTAATGGAGAGACACCACATGGTTTTTATATATTCAGACATAATTTGACCCAGTTGTTTCAAATGTGCTTTTAGTAGGAAAGTTGCAATGCAATTATTATTGGAATTAAGGTGTTAATGAGACTGTATATCTTCATATGTTATGTCTCTTATTGTAAATGTTTGGGATGTTTGTTTAATATAAATGAATGCACACTAATTATAATGGTGGGGTTATAGTGGAATGATCATTATTTGGTTATCTTCTTGTAGAGTTGTCCAAAGCGTACTGGTAGATTCTTTTATTGGTATTGAGAATTTCCATAGAATTTCATGATTGATATATTTTTTTATTCGTATTGTCAAGTTTGTGAATTTTATTTGTGACCTAAATTTGTTGGGTTCACAAATTGTTTTACAATATTTTGTTTTTTGTAAGGGTTATTCAAAAGTAACATGTTTTTTGATAATTTGTTTTGATGTGTAATTGCTATAATCATCCGGAAATTGATCTAGTTATGTATTATAAATATATGATTTAGTTGGGACATGATACTTCATTTGCATTATGATTGTATATAATATGTAAAGGGCATATTTGAATTTAAATGTAGACATTATTCTATTTGATATCTATTATTTAGCATTTGATGAGGGTGCTCAAGCAATTTTACCACATTTTCCTGGTTAAAAAAGTTCAAGGACATGCATACAAACACCTCCTCAGTTTATTTGAGAAAAAGTAGTCTTTAACAAAGTAGTTCTAATGATATGTGTGATAATGCATTAATGTTTTTTCTATTCATGTTAGTGTATTTTTTTATTTTCAATAACCATTGTAGGTTTCTAACTAACTCTAAAAATTCTAAATCAAATGACATAATTCATATTTTGATTGCCAACAAGAGAAAGGAAAAGGTGGCATTCATATCTATAAACAAATAAGAAGGCTGTTTATTCTTAGATGATAGCTTAAAAGAAATATTTGGAAAATAATCCTAATTAAAAATTCATACACTATATTAAGATTGTGGGTCTCGATAATACTCCATGTTGTAATAACGGTTCGTGGGTGCCATAATCACTTCACAGTGTAAAGTGTTCAATTCTATTATTTTTTCGGTATGTCAAGATTTGAGTCCCCTCGTGTATGTTGGACCATTAAGGGATGAGATCAAAAGTGGAGTCCCCACTTGCCATGGATATACTTAGTGTAGTTTTGTTTCACCAACACTTGTAGTTGTGAGTGATCGAATATTGCTTGTGAAATGTATAAATAAATCCATCCTCTCCTCATTCATGCATTTGTTCATTTGAGGGATTATGAGTAAAGAGAGTCGAGCTCTAGTATATGTTCTTCTATTGCATTAGCTTAGTAATCTACAAAATCAAAAGTTGAGTCTTCCTATCAAAATATTCACCAAGACATTACAAGGCTTTATAATTTGATGAAAGTTTCACCAAGTTTTTACAATATTTTATAATGCAGTGAAATATTCACCAAGATTTTACAATATCTTATAATCTAGTGAAAAATTTGCTAAGTGTTTTCAAGATTATATAATAGAATTAAAGATTAGCCAAAATATTATATATACATATTATATTATTGATAAAATAGCCTTCAATTTTTCCTATATATTACGGATATTCACCCATTTATTATATATATAAATTTTGAGGTGTTCTTAAAAATATCCCTGTTTTCCATCCACAATCGACAATAACCGTCGGCGAGGAGAAATAAGAACACTTGCATGCTTACAACTGCTAGGTTCAAACAGGAGGCTAAATTGGAGAGGTATGCATTTATGCTCTCCATTTTTTCCTTTTTCCATTATTAAACATGTAATTTTTTATGTTGACCCAAAATTTAATTACAATTAAATGAAACCCAAAACTAATTTTTTATAATCACAATACATATAAAATACATATCTAGTCTAAAATGTATCAAATACAGCTAAGAAATTTCTATAGTATATGCTTAAATTTTAAATCTTAATTATTTATTACTTTTTAATGCAAATGCGATGCATTGCTAATTAAACAAGTGAAATTAGCAGCAAAGCTGCTTAGTACCTGTCTCTTAGGAAATTTTTGGGAAAAATAGCAATAGGTTAATTTATTTTGAGTTTTATGACGTAGAAAAACAAAGCATGGCACTTTAGAAAGCTAATCTTGGTAGAGAAAAGCACATCTAAAGTTGCATCTATGATCACTTCATAAATACATTATTGTCTACGAAATTATCTAAAAGTAAATCTTGGTTGTCTACAATAAAAAGTTTATAACAAAATTAAAATGGTTGTCTACAATAAAAAGTTTATAACAAAATTAAAATCACTATTATATTATATTATGTTAACTATTTTGTTCAGTTAGTTGAGCAAACCAAAGACGAAGGATTACTATTTTTATTTAAATTTTATAATCTATAAGATGGTATTTTAAATTTTATGAAAAAAAATGATACATTTATGTAAAAATGTTAATACATACATAATTGAATGTAAGATGAACTATTTAATGTGGGTCTCTGCTAATGTTAGGCGATGTTGTTTGTAGAAAAATGTTAACTAAGTTGCAAACAACAATTAAATGTAAAGAAAACTTTTTAATATGGAAGATACAAAGTGTTTATTAAACTGCTATTATTATAGTTTAATATTAGTAAATTAATAAATTTTATATAAGAGTTTAATAATATGAATGATTTTTCTTTAGTATGACACGATTCACGAATTGGTGTATTATAGAAAAATAATATTACAATTTGGAAAGAGGATAGGTTCACTTGTCTGAATACTTCAAGACATTCAGATTATACAATATTTTTTGAAATTTTGATAAAAATATTCTACATCCAGATTATACAATATTTTTGAAATTTTGATAAAAATATTCTACATCCACATTATACAATATTTTTTTATAGATTTTGAAAAAAAAATTCTAAAATTTATTAAAGTTATTAAAAAAATACTATACATAATTTTACTTTATTTTTATTTCAAATACATTTTTTCCTAAATTTAATACTTTTAATAAATCAATTTAAATAAAATTACTAAAATATTTAGTAAACATTGTATATTTAAATTTATTTCAACTTTTCAAACTATATAATAATTAAAAGAAAAAATGTTTTATGTAATATAGGCCTTTTAAATCATACACATACAATTCGATTCATACAAATAGAAGCTTGGCTGAACATAAAACCCTTAAAGCCCTCATTTCTTATTACAAAATAGAAAGGTTGGCTGAATATAAAACCCTTAAAGACCTCCATTTCTTATTACAAAGCACTTGCCTGATCACTATAGTCTTCTATTCTTGTTGTCTCTTGCACAGAAATCAAGTCTGTTGCTTTCTATTTAGAAATATCGAAGGTATAAAATTTTGTGCAATCACTCATTAGTGAAAAAGTTGGCTGTGAAGTACAGGCATGCTCAACATTGTGCAGATGAAATCATGAAATGGGTCCCATGGGATGTGCTGGCCATAGTTGAGCCAGTCTGGTCTTACAAAGTCTTCAAACATCCATGCCATGCCTCAATCCAACTGTAGAAACGTAAACGTACATTCACGTGCAATTTAATAACACACATGTAAATCAAATGACAGACCATATTATGCATTCACCACATAATCAAATTAAATATTGAATGGAAACAATGAAGGAATGTATATTTCAGTAAAAATGCTGAACGTTTTGGAAGGCTATTCTTAGTAAGATTCCCTGTAGAGTAAACGGGTCGAATTTTTCAGTTACATCTTTGGAATTCTAATTTTTCAGATGCAACTTTGGAATTAAATATTAAAGTTTTTAATTAGCTAAATTTTATTCTTTGAATTATAAATTTTAATTTAGACTGGAAATTTTAATATCAAAATCGCATTTGATTTTTTATCAAAACCAATTTCCAATAATCCACCAGAAAAGAAAAAGGAGATTCAATTAGAGTGCAATTTTAATAATTTCTATAATATCTGCTAGCTTTCACACAAAAATTTGAGCTTGAAAAACAATTTTTATAAATACTTCATCGCTTAAGAAGAAAAAAAATCGATGATTGATAACTCTACAAAATAAATTTTAACTTTTAATGATTTTTGGTTGGCAAGTTTTGATTAGAATCTATGAATTTTTTTAATTTAGATTTTGTTTTTGTTGTTGAATGTATAAATATATTTAATGGTTTTGTAATTTTTTTAAATTTAAATTTTGTTTTGTTCGATTCAGCTTTTTTGAATCTATAAATACATTGAATAATCTTTAAATACTCCAAGAACGCCTAGCTTCAGCAAATTTAAACATTGTTATTAGAAATCTCAAAGTTTTTTATTTATACTCAATAAAATACGTAAGTAAAAACTCAGGTAGCAAAATGAATTCTATATTTAAACATTGTTATTAGAAATCTCAAATTTTTTATTTATACCCAACAAAATACTTAAGTAAAAACTCATATAATGTCTTTGAAGTAAAAAGCATTTCAGGTAGCAAAGTGAATTCTATATTTAAACATTGTTATTAGCAATTTCAAATTTTTTATTTATACCCAACAAAATACTTTAGTAAAACCCCGTATAATGTCTTTGAAGTAAAAAGGCATTTCAGCTAGTCAGGTAACAATGTCTTTCATTTACTAAACATACAGACGACTGGAATCCCGAACCTATGTTTTTAATATCCTTAAGACAAAGTACTATAAGGAACAATTAATCAATCCATTCCAGTCACAAGACTGAACTTTGAAGTGATGGGAGAATACTTGCCATGTGGACTTTCACCTAATCTCAAATCTTGCTTGCAAGTTGCAGCCAATGGAGAACACCCGTAAAAATTGCCAGTAACAATCAAAATCTAAAACATGTTCTGTATTTTATGCCAGATTTTGACGGTTTCCGGAAAAACTTAGCTGTATTTGACGGGTAAATTGGCCCATGACGGGCATTTACCATCAAATTCCATCCCTGGCAGCAGGGATCAAGATTGAAGAGATGGTCTTAATTTCATATTGAAGGTTATATATTCATGCAGCCCTTCATTGATGAAGGGCTTTCAAAAAGTTCACATTTTAAATGACATTAATAAATTAATTGTACATTTCATTTACTTGATGACAAAAATTAAAAACAATTTTTTTTTTTTCAAAATAGGAATTGTAAAATTGCACAAGTAAGTGTATATCCCTGCCTACATTGTGTTCAATCTATTTGATTGGGGAATATGTCTACAATTGCTCAGTTGCTTTAAGGTTTATAATAAAAAAGGAACTCAGAGAGATGGTCAAGACGAATAGTACAATCTATGGCTATAAATTTGGAAGTATGGATTGAGGACGAAAAAACGTGTGAGACCATTCTTGATGGCGTTGAAGGAATTCAAAACAAG
>LPNX010306048.1:188919-226525 GCA_001517045.1 Pseudotsuga menziesii
GCATCATCAAATTCTGCTATGCCATGGAATCTAGATAGGCACCACAACACCCAATTATCCATTTGTATTATCAAATTATATACTTAGTATGTATGGATCCATGTTGACCTACTCAGAAAAAAAACAGTGAGGTGCAACCGTCTCCTGGTTAGTTACCTGCTACACTGCTGACAGAAGCGTTGCTCGGTACTAAGAACAATGACTTTGGGGGCTTTGGAATGCATTTCACAGACTTTATGTCTCTTGTGATATTCTTTTGCATTTGCCAACACTACGTTGCATCCTTCCACTTAACAACGACAACGGGGAGGTTGCGCGGTCGAAGCTGGCAAAGCCCTCGGCTTCTTATAAACGCAATCGCCAGCGCTATTACCAGTGACTGGATTAATTACCTTAGCTGGATTCGCAGAGTCTCCAAAATGCTGCCACTTTTCTAGCTTAAGGCATGTTAAGGAATCCCCTTGAACATCCTTGATGACATTAATGTTTTCTCTCATGGGACCCTTGTTATCACTTTGATGACATTAATTCCTGGGGGAGGTCGAATTCCCCGCTAGATCGCATTGGATCTTCTGACCCCACCGGATCGCATTGGATTCACATTGGATCTTCTCATTAATATGATATGAATTATGAAATCTCTTGGAGGCTGTACAGGTCGAAATCACAATCACAAAAATTTTTGATGGGCAATTTTTAACTTAGCCCTTCTAGTGTAATTTTAATTTAAAACCTCCATTTTTTATTAAAATGACAAAAATTAAAAACCCCATTTTAAATGACGTGCAAATTTTAAATTCCCCTTCTTTGACAGCCTAGGAGCCCTTTGACGGGCACTGACGGCTTGAATTTTGATCCCTGCCTGGCAACCATGGTTGGCAATTCACATTAACTCACCCTGTACAATTGACAATAACTCATCCTGTATACGGCCTTTATGATGATACTGTAAACATAAATACAGTATCTACATTGCTTTGAGGAGAAGGACGAATACTTTCATTATTATGACTCCAAAAACATTGAATCTGTAAGTAAAACTAAACTAATTACTAATTTGAAAGCTAGGTTTGGAAGTCCAATCCCCAACTTCTATAGTAACTCCAATGAAATCTTTGAAAATCCATTGGGTTATCTTAACACAGTCAGCCTCAAGCTCATGCTAAGGGCAGGGTATTGCCATTAGATCTATAGTACATATCCTGAAAATAAAAAATTTACAGTCGAATAATTTATGGATTCAGTCTCCAAGATTTTATCAAAAATACACAACACTACAAAACTTATGGATACTTATGGATGAATTGCAGAAACAGCCCTAGAAGAGGACTTCCTACGCGACCTGTAGGGAATCCCATATGGTGGTGAAGGAGAAAATTTGGAAGGAAGCGACGGGGCCTCGACTTCCCCTGATAGGATCTTAACCACCTCAGTCATGGCGGGTCTCACTATCGACAATATCTGTAGGAAAAGAAGAGCAACGGTGATGCAAATCAGAGCCTGGTTTTTATCGTAGTCATCCCCGAGCGTGGCGTCGACGAGATCCAGCACATTGCTCGAATGAGCCAAGTGCCTGGCCCACGATATGAGATTCGCTCTCTCGAATTCCTTGATCCGAGACGCCATCACCTGCAGAGGTCTTCAGCCAGAAATAATGACCAACAGAAAAACCCCAAAACTGTAAACATCGCCCTTCTCTGAGAGAACGCCGCCACTGCCATACTCAGGAGCAATGTAGCATACTGTGCCTCTCATGCTCGGTGTACTGGTTACTCCGCTCCTCAACACATCTCCACTACCCCAATCCCTGCTATGGTTGTCACGTCCCCGTGCCTCCGACCGACAAGGAGGACACGACTACAAGCTTCGAACACACAGGCTAAGAGCCCCATGAACATGTACAGGCACAAAATTGTTGAAACAAAATGCTTAAACTTGTATATTGAACTAGAATATGCTCACATGAATATTCACCATGCATAGATGCACTCATCTATCAGACACAGAGGAAACATCATACATTCAACAAGCATTCATGCAACATGTTCATCATATCATTAAGAGAAAGTAAGGTTGCAGAAGTAAAATAGGTAAGATCACTTATCTTATGAAAAATCCTTCCGCAACCAGCTACGTCGCTGCAACGTTCCACCCAACC
This sequence comes from Pseudotsuga menziesii, assembly GCA_001517045.1. Taxonomy (NCBI): domain Eukaryota; kingdom Viridiplantae; phylum Streptophyta; class Pinopsida; order Pinales; family Pinaceae; genus Pseudotsuga; species Pseudotsuga menziesii. The sequence goes on from LPNX010306048.1 coordinate 191,078, forward strand.
ATAGGCCAGCATGCTCCTTAATCTCTCAGCAGTGCTGCCACCCCCGAGCTGGGCATGATTCTCCAAGGAATAAGGGAACTAGTAGGCTTACACATAGCCAAGGATACACAAAACACACAGCCAAGCCAACAGAGTTGGGTTTATCAGGCCATTAGGGAGCTGGAGAAGGAAAATCGCTAAGCTGGTGAGCCCATTAAAGATCCAAGAATACCTAGACCAAAACTAGCCTGACCTCTAAGACACCCAAACACACCCAACACAAGGAATCAGTCCCTTCTCTGCTACACAGTCCCTCAGGCCCTGCATTCCCTTCCAGTGCTATTCAGGGGTGATGGAGAAGAAGGCCAGCCCTCTAGCTCTGTCTGTGTGGTTTCCAGCCACCAGTTTTATCAAGCAAATCTAAGCCAACATCCCTGCTCCTCTCACAGTCCGAAGACCAACCATTGCACTCGGCAATTAATTAAGTCAACTGTCACAGCTTAAACAGGGAAAATGAATTCTAAGCCATTCTTGGCCTTATCATGGCCAAAATGACTCTCAGGCGAATTTACAATAGTCCCCAACATGTAAGGAAGACCACAACAACCACAGCCAACAACGTGGGAAAACACAGCCCATCCTGGACACGAGATCACCAAGAAAACATATCCAGACCACGTTGGGGAAGAAATTACAGTCTCCCAGCCTGTGGATGAGCGTGAGCAACAATGTCGAACCCACAATCAGCCGATGGGGAGTGGATACGACCACATCATCGGAAAATCGGTGAGGGAATAAACTACGGGGGTAAGCCAGGAAAATTCTTGTGCGCGAAACCATGAGCAGACAAAGGGGAAGTGCGTGAAGGTGAACAGCTACCAGGAGGACGCGAAATTGCAGTGCGTGGGTGTTCAACAACCTTGTGGAGCCAAGAAAATGTCTGCGTGAGACCAAAACCGCCCAAAGCCTATGCGTGAGGAGAAACAGACAAAATCGTAGTGAGAGTGGAATTGCCTGTGTGAGTGAGGTCAACAGGGGTGGAGTGTGTGTGTGTGTGAGGACTGACAATCCTGCCACCCCATTCCCCAAAACAATTAACTGCCTCAACCACTAGTAGTCTTTCTTAATGAAAGTGGTTGGGATAAAAAAAAGGAAGAGGACACATGGATTTTTACTCCATTGGCCAAGGTTTGACAGATTCCCCCACATCCTCATCCTTGGGAAAATCATGCCCTTTTCTCATTTTAGTTGCCGCGATCGTAGCTGGTCGGGTTCATTTTTAATTATAGATGCATATTTACATGATGACCGTCCTAATATATGCCGCATGCCCCGATATACCATCGGTGACAATTCAAATCCAAAACATAACATAACCGATCAATGGTGGGGCCTTGGCCTTTAGCTCCACACCATGATCATTACAATATATATATATATATACATCTAATGCAACGGGGTCAAAACCGGGGTGTTACAATGGTGGTGGAGGGGGAGTGGGTCTTCACGAAACCAGTCTCTGCTACCGCTTCTACTTTTAGCACGTCTGCTGCTCCTGTCTGTCTCATCCTGCAAACCCTCGGGCGAAGCGTTAGTCGACAGAAAGATCGGATTCTATTCCAGCATTACCAAACTACTACCATAAGTCTCCGGCGACCGCATATTCACCAAACGCCCCAGATGATGTCAAAAGTGCCAAATGTCACTTGAAATCCAGATACCAAATTCCAAGATTGTCAGTGCTTTTGATTATCCAATCAACAGCTTACAAAATATTAATAAATATTTTTTTAATAAAATCTTTTGCAAGTTCTAAAGTTTAACTTTGGAAAATACATGTTTTAATTTTTTTTACCAGCTAACTAATACATAGTCAACTTAGTTTGACTGCTAAGCGATTACAATATACTTGCCTGAGGCAGGTATAATAACATGTATTATTATAATAATGAGTATTTTAAATCATAAAAATAATGTTAAGTATCTTCTATGAAAACACACAAAAAAATCTTTACATTTATAAAAATTTGAACTTAATTACGTACCAATCAGAGTTCCTCATACATAAAAAAAAAAATATGGATGTCGTGCATTCAAGAGGGTATTGATGATGGTCACAATGAATTATTCCATACCTACCAAGGAGGAGATTGGAAAAACGAGTTCAATTCTATGGCTGATATACTAGTGAGTTAATTTAGTAACTCTTAATTCTGTGTAGTTTCATAATTTTACATAGTCATATAAGTAAGTAGGCTTAAGAAACGGTAAGATAAAAGGGATTCAAGTTGATTTTAAATTATATTCCTCAACAGAGTTTTAGGGTTAAAGAATTTAATACCTTAACATAGATATACCCAAAAGGTTTTTTATTTTCTTTCAAATTTTTATTTCGTTTTTTCAAAAATAATCAGATTTTACTACTTGCGGCCCAAATTTATATTTAAAATATAACAACATAATGTGCAAATTTATATTTAAAATATAACAACATAATTTAAAGACATTATTGTTTTATTAAGTTAAGTTGTTGTTTGATTAAGTATCGTATTATTATAATTTTTTAAATGATATTATATTTTGGGAATACTTTGCAAATATGTTTATGATCTCACTCTTTACTACCAACAACCATATTAATTTTTTTAAATTTAGGCACATACTTTTTATATTAATGTTTTTCCTTATAGTATGTGCTTAAATTTACAGCTATCAAAATATTTAGACACATTAATAAAATTAATGTAGTTATTGCTAATATATAAAAACTTTGAACACGATTTCGTTTCTATGAACATAAATAAATAGTCTTAAAAATGTGGACCTGACTTCTGTCGCAGCTTCACTTGGACACTTAATTCAAGATTGAACATCCCTATTATAGTCGGTCAGTGCTACTATACTTTGTTATGCTTTTGTTTAAATTTTCCCTTTTAGTTTGCATCTTATGCCATTCCTAACCGACATTTTTTGTTTACATCTTATGTGATTCCTAATTGACTGCTAAAGTTTAGGGCGCATTTTATTTTTGAGTGGAGTAAGCTATCTACCTGACGATTTGCACTGGACCCACATGACGCTATCAAGTATATAGCTTACTCTATTACCCTACTCCTTAAGACCGCCTCAAAAACATCAATCCTCTTTGATCTTGTGGCTTGAACCCTAATTAGGATTACAACCTTCAAAATCCATCTAGAATTGAACTTACAATGCGAGTTATTACTGCTACTATGACTGATGAAGCTAAAACTGAACGCACGCAAGCTACGAGCTAGAATGGGCTTGATCCTTGAACCTCTATGCCTTCAAGATTTGTCCCGAGCGTTTGATTGCTTATCAAGAATTATGAGAATAGTGACAATGTCCCGTATGCTTTTATTGGTTATAGTTTCTCTCAAAAGAAAAGAGAGCTATTCTACAGAGACCGATATTATCACGCCAGAACCAATTAACTAAACCAAGGAATAGAAGTAGAAACTGAATAAACAATTTCAGGGCTCTCCAGCAAAATGTGGTATACTAACACATAGAAATGTGGTGCATGATATTGCTAACTTACCCCATAAATATTTTAAGTCAGATGTGCCATTAGAGACAGGAAATATGCTACCAATACACACAACATTACGTATCATAGAAAACGATTCAAATAGTAATGACCTCCCAATTATTATATTTAGGATTGGCCATGTCCTGATTATGTACTGAAGTCTAGACATTAATGAAGTTCTTAACCTATATGATGACAAGAGGGGGTAAGAGCATCTTCAGAAATCCAATGTGCCCGCTTTAATGCTTTCCATGATCCACCCCAAAGAGAGTATTTAAGATAATTACTCCCAAGGTATGGCAGAATCATAAGAGATATCCAAGGTATGCAATGATTGCGAAGCCCCTCTGTCTTTGGTAAATAATAATTCATTTGTAAAATACATCAAATCATTGCTTCCTACCCTCATTTTGAATTCTGTTAGTGTTTTCAGCCCCTAAAACCTTGCTCAACTTCTTGCAGATTTCTAGTATTCACAGTGTGGTGGTTAGTTCAGTTCGAAGACTAGAATAAATATAAGATGTACCAGGACTATGTCTGATGTGTTTGAATTTATGTAGTACTAAATGGTTGTGAAAATCTATCTTCCAGGTGGGATGAATAAACAGCTAAGGAACACCATGTGGGTCTCTGATACGACATTTGGTTATCATTAACACTCTTGGATAATACTGATTACGGTAATTGCATATCATAGTAATCACAATACCATTACCAATACTAGTTATACATGTAAGTGATTACTCTTGTTGATTACAATGTGATTATGGTCATATGAAACCTGGAATGTTGAGCAAGAAAACTAGATGGATCATACTGCTACGAACCCATCCAAACACTTGTGTGCGTTTATAAAATATGCTTTTAGCATGCTCTGAAATTTTAAATGTTAAAAGGAGTTTCAATTTGCATTGTAATAAGCTAAGACTCATTGTACAGTGGAACGAGACCACCATGGTGTTCTAGAGACGGGAGAAGAAGCAAACACGGGTAAGTATTTTTCTTACGAAGGAGGGTAATAGAGTAAGCTATCCACTCTACAGCGTCAAGTGGGCCCTGATGCAAATCGTTGGGTAGATAGCTAACTCCATTAGCATTCACTGGCCAATGAATTTTTGGTGTACTTGTTTAAAAAAAAGTGACCAGTTTTGAGACCAAATTCTTAGAATGGCAAAAGTATTATATGGTAACAACGCATTTTGTTGTATATAGCATCTTAATGTATATGACACATTGTTGTATATGGTATCTTTTGAGAATATGTATTTTTTCTTATAAAATTAGAAATTCTAAATCTAAAAAAATAATTACATGGATGGATGTTTAGATATTATCTTATATTGTGTACTTTTTTTACGAGATCAACAAGATTAAATTAACTATAACAAATATACAATGGAGATTTATTTCATAGTCATCCTATCGTGTTATGCTTAAATGCATTTTAATTAATTAGATTTAAATAAGCTTAAGTTAAAAATTCACTATTTAATTATTTATAAATCTATAATTCACTAAGTATTATACATAGTATTAATTTTTGTTTTTTTGTGCTTTTTTAATAATTGTTTAATCAATATTATCTTATTCATATCTTTTTGATCCCAACGTTTATTTGCTCCCAACAAAATTCTATGTTTGATCCCAACGTTGGGGCATCGACATAAGCAATATCTTCAGAATTTACAATGGTATATCGACATTATACTGCTTTCAATTGTGATTATTACGATGCTATTATAGTGACGCAGTCCTACAACACTTATCATCTATGTGGCATAGATTCATTACATATGTGCTACTTATTTACTATGGTGTAAATGTTTAAGACATGTTCATGTTCTAACATATGTTTATTTTAAATTTTGTAATACTTTTGTAAAAAATTTGGCTTAAAAAAAATTCCATGGGATATTTCATAAACCATGGTCTTAAGGATTAAAGCCTAAGTAGTCGATGCACATGGTATTAAGGCTTAAAGGCTAAAGTATTCAATGCATGTAATAGTTTAATCCTTATGTTGATTTGGGTGGAAAGTTTGCAATATAGTCCATAGACTATACGATTATGGGTCTAGTGTGCATTAATGGTGGCCAGGGTGGTGCTATCAATGCGCCTTAGGGAGTGGGGAAACCACACTTAGGTCATGGCCCAAGTGTTAGGTTGATCATTTCGCAGCATTGTTGCTTGCTCTCTGCTCTTTTTCAATATGAAGGAAACAATTTCGATGGCTTAGTAGACATGTATGATAATAGTTTGGTTTCGTAGCATCAGTTGCTTGTTTTAGCTTGTTTAACATATCATACTTCTCATCATGGCTTTCATTCTGTGGTTGCAGGTTACAGGGGTGGCGAGGAAAAGTGTGGTTCATAGCTCGAGGGAAAGGGCATGGGAAAATCCATACCCTTACGGTAATCCTATTGAACAAGTATTCACTTGTCACCCCTTGGCTTCATGGTTATGACTATGTTGTCACTCGTTGTTGGTTGGGTTTGCTTGAGTCTGGTTCCAATGGATGCGTTTAGGTTTGGGGGGGGGGGGGGGGGGGTTGACTGTATCTTAAAATATCTCTGCACTTGGAATTCTATAGGAATTGGGGTTTCATTAGTTGGGGTTTTCATTTTTCCTTCGGGCCTGAATCATTTAGATGCAAAGGGATTTATTAATGGGCACTCTATGTACCAAAAAACGCCTAGGTAACTTCCCAATATGATCTATGTATTTTGTAATTAATTTTTTGGTTATGATATTGGCCATGGGTAGCACCATTGCTTGCAATGGTGCAAGGTCGTAAGCAAACAACTATGTAACAAATTTTAATGAATTATACCGATTGAGTTTATGAATATATGTTGTGTTGGATTTTTGTGGTTGTTAATCTTGTGGACTATATGAATTCACCTTCGTTATTTACTTTGTTTGTAAGGATGAAAATGGGTGACAACGTTATGGCTTGGGGACATGCCATGAATGGAATTGGCAATCACCATTGTAGTTGCAGTAGAGTAAATGGGTGCAGACTTACTGTTATAATTATGATGTATAAAATGAAATGTAAGGCTGACTATGGGTGTAAAACCCTTCATTGGCAAATGTTGCTGTTGGTTATTTTTGTGATAGGGTTTTAAGGCATTGATAATTTCTTTTAGTGGAATATTGGGTTGGGTATGAGGCCGAATCCATATATTACAATGTGTATAAATTATAATGGGTCTTACGACCTTTGTGTAAAGAATTGATTAGTATTGTTTCAGCCTGCATTTATACTTTGTATGTAGCGTTGATTTTGATTAATGCAATGTGTTGATAAGAGGTAGAAAAAGTGTTATATTTTTATCAATTTGAGCAATATGATCTAGGATCTTATCTGAGAGAATAACATGCACAACAAAAATCATAAGATACAAGAGACACAAAGAATTTTCCTCGCGGAAACCATAAAGGAGAAAACCCAACAACTTCCTCAAATATAGAATGAGCACCAATGGCAGCAATAAAACCCAAAGATAGAAAAGATGATCTCCAACAGCTGTTCTCTCTCTCTCTCTCTCTTGTGTGAGCACTTCCTCTCTCACTCATGCACCCTAGTTAGTGAGTGTGTGTGATAAATAGAGAGGCTCACTCTCTATTTATATTCTTTCGTTCACTTAATGTTAACTCCAACAAGTCAGCCTCACTTAACAATTAATTACCGGGGCCAACTTCTCTAGGAGAGTCTAATAACCCTAGTGCCCCACAACTATGGCGACTTTTCCCTCTGATCAACAAGGAGGGTTAACCTTAACTCAATTGTGGCAGCTATTTCCCCGAATTAAAATGGAGGGTTAACCTTAATGACTTTACATGACTTGTTTACATTTCAAATACTTTCAAATAGGAACATTGAGGTACAATACATAAGATATACAAATGGATACATTCCAAAGTTACAAGTACATCAACACTCCCTCTTAACTAGGAAGGTATTCTCTCGACATAATTTATCAGCACAATTATTCTTCTCTGTATGATTTAGATCATCATCAATTCATCTTCATCTTCATCTTCAAATCATATTCATATTCAATTCATCTTCATCACTAGATCATCATCAAGTCTAGATCATCACTTGATCTAGAGAATCATTGGATCATCATCAAGTATGGATCATGACTTGATCTAGAGCATCACTAGATCATCATCAAGTTTGGATCGTCACTTGATCTAGATCATCACTGGATCATCATCAAGTCTGTATCATCACTTGATCATCATCAAGTCTGGATCATCACTTAATCTGGATCATCACTGCTGGATCATCACTGGGTCATCATCACTGGTGCTATCTCTCAATTCGAATCATCACAGGAAGTTCTACAAAGCCATCCCTTTTTCATGCTAGGTGCAGGCCTAGCCTCCATGCAGGTCTTTATCGACATATCCATCCCTTTTTCATGTTGGATGCACATCTACAGGGCTAGTCCTTCTTCATATTGGATGTAATCCTCTATAGAGCCATCCCTTTTTTATGTTGGATGTATCATCACAGAACCAACCCTTTTTCATGCTAGATGTGTCATCACAAATCCAACCCTTTTTCATGCTGGATGTGGCACCAACACAGAGCCAGTCTTTTTTCATACTGTATGTGTCACCGCAGAGCCAGTCCTTTTTCATACTGGATGTGGAATCACAAAGCCAGTCCTTTTTCATACTGGATGCAGAATCTACATAGAGCTAGTCCTTTTTCATACTAGATGTGTCATCATAGAGCCAGTCCTTTTTCATACTGGATGTGGCATCACAGAGCCAGTCCTTTTTCATACTGGATGTGGCATCTACACAGAGCCAGTCCTTTTTCATAATGAATGTGTCATCATAGAGCCAATCCTTTTTCATACTGGATGTGGCATCACAGAGCCAGTCCTTTTTCATACTAGATGTGGCATCTACACATAGCCATTCATTTTTCATACTAGATGTGTCATCACAAAGCCAGTCCTTTTTCATACTGGATGTGGCATCTCAGAGCCATTCCTTTTTCATACTGGATGTGGCATCTACACAAAGCCAATCCTTTTTCATACTGGATGTGTCATCGTCTCATCTCTATGACCATGGAAGGAACCAATCATGTCATCATGTCAGATAGACACAACTCTTACATCTAACCATGGAAGGAACCAATCTTCTTACCATGTTAAAAGGGCACAGCATTTACATTTGACCATGGGAGGAACCAATCCTACGACCATGTCATAAGGCCACAACACTTACATCTGACCATGGGAGGAACCAATCCTACCACCATGTCAGAAGGGCTCATGGACTCATCACTTCCTCTTGGAAGGAACCTCGATTTGGAGAACACCAAGCTTCTCCCTGAAGTACTCAAACTTCACTCTAGCCATTTCTAGCATAGAATCACATCAGGGATGATTACATCCAAGAATAACCTGTGAGCTTCGTCGGGACCTATTACATCCGAGGACAACCTACAGGACCGTTTACATCTAAGCCACCTATGAGCTTCTCTAGGATTTTATGCTTAGACAACCTGTCTCACTGGATATGATAGAACTCCCTCTTTCAAGAGATCTCAATATGGATCACATATAGGATCTTCACTGCTCCTCTCTGATCTCATACTGAAGCAACATCTCAAAGTTCTCTTCTGATCAATGGCACTTCCTGCCCAATCTGAATCCACATAACCCTCTAGGTTCATCTTCAGATTCGTATCACACTTGAGCCCATACTCAACTGTACCCTTCAGGTACCTCACTGCATGCTTGTAACCATCAGGTGAACATGTCTCAATGAGTTCATAGCAAAGAAAATATTTGGTCTTGTATTTGTCAGGTACATCAAGGAACAAATCATATGATGATACATCATGGCATCAACCAATTCTGATGAAGAAACACTCAATAGCTTCAGGTTTAATGCCATAGGTGTGGTCATGGCCTTGCAGTCCATCATCCTGAAACACTTCAGGATCTCTACTGCAAAATTCCCTTGTCCTATGGGGATTCCATCCACATTTTTCCATACCTCCATTCCTAGAATGTAATGCATCATCGCCAAGTTCTCCATCTTGAACTCAACAACAAGTATCCTTCTTGCATCTCTAACGAGTTCCTCTTTTCCTATCAGCAACATGTCATCGGCATATAACAGGAGCATCACTAGTCTTCCTCCTTCAACCTTGAAGCAAAGGTAAATCCTAGAATTATCAGTAATATTTCCATCCTATTGTACCATGACGAACCTCAGGATCTTCTGCAGTCACTACCTCTGAAGCTGGGCATTATTCTCCCTCTTCCTTTTATATTCTATGCATTGAAACATTCTGTACCAGATTGACAAGTAGCTTCCTCTGCTGCTAGTATTCTATGTATCTATGTAGGGTCACTGGATACCCAAATCCTCTATCTTGAACCTTTTCAAAATTTCTTCTCGCACCCATCTATGAGCTTTCCATCCTCTATAGGATTTCATCTTCAACCTTGCATCAAAGGTTAAGATCTTCATCACTCTAGGTGATCTTCAAGCTCCTCATGTATGTGTTATCCCATAGGTGTCTTCTGAGCTCGTACAAGGCCTTCTTTCATTTGCACACATGATTCTTCCTGTCATTTGTCTTAACTTCTAGTGGATGCAAATGCCTCTTCGTAGTCTATGCCTTCTTTCCATGAGAAGCCTCATGCTACGAATCTTTCCTTGTATCCCACAATGTTCCCATCTACTACATGCTGGATCGTGAAGATCCATATGGAAAACATTATGGAATTCCCTTTAGGTCTCGATAATGCATCCTAGACATCATTCTTTTTGAACCGGTACTCTCCTTCCCTTTCTTCTTGGCTACTTCTTCATAGTTGTAAGGCTCTGCATCAATGATGTCGCTCAACAGTGTCACATAACTACACTGTGTCTAAGGCCTCTTGAATTCTTTGAAAGTATCGTCATATTCTTCTTTATCTTGGATTATTTCTTAAACTGTCGTCACTTGTTCTTCGGAACAAGTCTCGTCCTTCTTTTCCTGTAGGAAATTATATGCAATCTTTCCTAGAAGTCAAATGCATTAGTTGTATGGTTAGAAACATTTCATAAGGTATGTTCATAATGAAAAATTCTTTTGCATTAAGATATAATCATGTAATTATTTTAGCCAATACAACATTCATCCATATCTTACGGAAAATTTTCTAGAGGCCTTCCATCTCTACCAAGACATCATTGATATTGTGCACTAATCCAATATGTCAGCAAAGAGGTTTCATTCTAGATAAGTAGCAATGGAGAGTTGTATAGCATCATGGGATACTTACCCATCACATGCATATTAGTAGTATACTGTCATTAATGCAAACATTCTATCATGCATAATACATCAACTGAATATAAACAAATGCATAACAAAATAATATCATGAAATGACAATTGAATACTTAACTTTATTTGCTTCGTGAGTAGAATCCTTCCTGACCCTTCAGCTTCATCATCTTCTTTATTCATTATTTCTTATCCAAATGTTAAATATGGATAAAAGGTTCTTCAAGTATTGAGTTCTTCATATTCCTCATCGCTTGAGGTATCTTCTTTGAATTGTGAAATCCTGATCTTCAGTTGCTCCCATCTTCTTTTCTCTTTTTATGAGTCGAGGTTCTTCTTGTGTGTGCTCTTCCTAGAGTCTGCTGAAAGTAATCACTTCCTTCTGGCACACATTCCTTGAATGAATGAATCCCATGATCCTAGGAGGCCATTCAAGGTGGTTATCACATCATCTACATTCTCTACTTCTTCATACACTGCTTCAAGTTGTTCTTTGATTTGAGAGACCCTTGTAAAGTATGACTGTATGGTCTCTGCATTCTAGATATTCACATTCTCCAAGTGGTTTCTTAAAGTCATATTCTGATTTCTGTTCTTCCCATCAAATAGCTTGGTCAAGGAATCAAACATATTTTTAGGTGTCTTTAGGGAACACACTTATGGTATAAGGTAATCCATGATTGAATCAGAAATTATCTTCTTGGCCTTGACCAAGTTCTTCTTGTGTAAGGCTTTTAGCCTCATCTCCCTCTCGAACTGGAACTTGTCCACTTATGTAGGTTTCCAATTCATTTTCTTCAAGAACCAATGAGATCCAATATTTCCATGCTTGGAATTTGTCATTTTCACCAAGCTTGTCATCAAGCTGGTGTGACTAGTCATTTAAAAATGAGAACCTCAAAGGTAAATAGCAAAATATTAGATCTTACCAATTCGAGGTGTCCGTCGTAGTTCCAGAGCTACTTGATCTAGGGTTTGTCAGAGAAACCCTAATTTTCAAAACTTGGAATATTTTAGATCTGATGGGATATAAACATAAACCTCTTTAAGGAAAGCTATCTAATGTACTCCCTTTCTAAAAACAGTGGAGGGAAGCTCCCTGAACAGGAAGCCCTAGTTTACCAATTTCTTCTGCAGAAATTCCTCATACTGTTTCTATGGTATCTACGCAATTAATGATCCCATGTGTCTAGGATTTTGTACTAAGGTACCCTTGTATGTCCTCTTTCCAAAACTATATGTTTTGCCAGAATTGGTTTCTCCAAATTGGACTTATGATCGTTTTCACAAGGTGACTTGTTTTAGGACTGTTCAACATAGAGAAGTTGTACGAAATTCCACATGTCGCTATTTCACCTTCGGGGTTTGAAACTTTTACCATAGAAATTGCAGTCCCTGCCCTATTTGGAACATCTTGTGAAATTTCATTTGGACCTTCGTAGCCTAAGATAATGCAATTCTCCCTAAGTGTCCTGTTTAGGGATGAATCGTAGAAGAGGCTGGAACCCTGATTTGGAGGAAACATATCTCCTACAATATAATGAATCTGAGGATGAAATTTTTACATAGGGGACATCAGGATTTTATCTTAGGCCTATGAAAATTTCATCCCATAAGACCTCTTCATTAATCCCAAGATATAAATAATGTACCAAAACTACCTGTGTTAGTATTTTAGGGTTTTTTAGGCCCAGGGTCAAATTAAGGGTTGACTTTCCTGTATTTTTACCCAACCAAAAATCTAGACCTTGATCTCTAAATTTTGATTTTGAGGAGGAGAACAATCCTATGCCGGGCTCACTCAAAAATTCCTCTTCTGTAAAAAGCCCTAATTTCCCACACCAAAAACTGAAAATGCTCGGAATCAAATTATGCTTCAACAGAAAGATGAGCCCTTCAATGGAGAGTTATCCTAGCCTCTTTTTGTTCATGAATTGTGGAGAGAGACCCAAAAAGTAAGAAGCCCTAGCTTTTGCAGCTTCACAGTGTCTTCTTCTCAGGTTAGCTCTAATACCATGTTAGATTTTTATCAATTTGAGCAATATGATCTAGGATCTTATCTGAGAGAATAACATGCACAGAAAACAATCACAAGAGACAAGAGACACAAAGAATTTTCCTCATGGAAACCATAAAGGAGAAAACCCCACAAATTCCTCAGAGATAGAATGAGCACTAATGGCAGCAGTAAAACCCAAAGAAAGAAAACATGATCTCCAACAGTTGTTCTCTCTCTCACTTGTGTGAGCACTTCCTCTCTCACTCATGTGCCCGAGTAAGTGAGTGTGTGTGATAAATATATAGGCTTACTCTCTATTTATATTCTTTTGTTAACTTAATGTCGACTCCAACAAGTCGTACTCACTTAACAATTACTTACCAGGGCTGACTTCTCTAGGAGAGTCTAATAACCCTAGTGCCCCAAAAATGTGGGGACTTTGCCCTCCGATCAACAAGGAGGGTTAACCTTAACTCAATTGTGGGGACTATTGCCCTGACTTACAATGGAGGGTTAACCTCAATGAATTTACATGAATTTTTCACATTACAAATACTTCCCGATAGGAACATCGGGGTACAATACATAAGATATACAAATGAATACATTTCGAAGTTACAAATACATCAACAAAAAGGATATCGAATCCTGCAAGAAAATGTCACTATGGTTTTGTAAAGGAAAGGACCCTACATGATTCGATCTAGGGTTCGGTATAGTGGTAAAGGATTGTAGTTATGGATGCGATTTGGGCTTAAGTTCCCATAGGATTTGATCATGTGACCTCTGTACAATTATATTCGGTTTTTAAATGATTACTGTGTATTTAATTATGGATGATTTTAATACTTTGGGCTCTGCATCTTAAGGTATGCATTTTACATAATGTTATTTATAATATTATCCGGTTGATTTGTTTATGTCACAACAGAATTTTAGCCCAAAATCTGATGGCTGCCATGTCTGAAATTCGACAATAACCTGTCGGGTATTCGACAACGTCAATTTTTTTTTGTCGTCGATGGCATAACATCGAATATTCGACGAGAAGCCAAGGTTGTCGAATTTCCTACGCCAAGGTCATCGAACTTCCTATGACAAGCTCGTCGAATTTCCTATGACAAGGTAGTCGAATCTCCTACGACAAGGTCGTCAAATTTCCAACAATAAGGTTATCAGATGAGGTCCCTAGGATTTTGAAAATGCGATGACAATCTACCATTGGAGCCACAGCAGCATCATCAGATTGACATGAAATTCGACAACAGTTGCTAGGCATTGAACGTCGGATAACTGACGGGGTACTGTATATTAATAAAAAAAATTGTATATTAATAAAAATTGCTCAGTTTGTATTTTTTAGAATTGAAAATTCACTGATTTCCATATCAATGTGAGCTTATCTCTTGGGTTCACCATGATCTGAATAAGAGAAAATAAAACCCTTTTATTAAACCCTTTCTCATAAACCAATTAAAAATATCATTAATTCAACCTTGCATGATCATTCAACACAATTTATCACTTGTAGACTTCCCCTTTAGTCGTTACCTCCTAGAGTACCCATACCAAATAATACTATTTTGACTACACACCAATTGTTTGGCATATCTGCAATGCTACCATTGAGGAAAAACAACGACTAGATTTTGTTGAAATCAAATACAACACCATCAAGTAAGCATATGATGAAGCGTGCACCCAACTAGAGAACGCTCTGGATACAAATCCTAGCAGTACAAAAAGAGAAAATAGTTGTGAAAGAGATAATTTCTGCATTATGTGATCACTTGAATGCATTATGGCCTAAAATACGAACACATGTACCTGCCTCAAGTGCTATAAATGAAGAGTTATAACAATAGGTATACTAGTTAAATCATCCTTATGCTTTCAACTAAGCAATTTGCAAATGGTTGGTATGATTACCCCATGGGCCTCAACCCAGTTGAACTTACAAATAAAAGGATTCCTAGCATAGAATAACTCATTTAATCCTAACTAAATCCTATTGGTTGTCAAAAGGTATCTCCCTCTCTCTCCACTCTTTCTTTCTCCCCAAATCATCCAACTACACTTAGGCCCCACCCCTCAATCTATTCCCCAACCCTCTCTCTCTCTCACACAGACACTCACATTACACATCCATACATTAGTAGAAAATGAGGAATTATCTACTGCATGACTAAAAATTATAGTCACCGTAGGTTTTTCAAGTGATTTACTACTAAATATGAGCAATTTTTATTGACCCAACTATAAACGACTAAAATTAACGACTAATGTAGTCACTAGTTAACAAATATGACTAGATAATAAGTGATAGAGTTAAAAATGACTAACATAAATGACTAATTTAGTCACGACATAAAAAAAATGACTAGCTAGAAGAATATGAATTAGTCATTTATGTTAGTCATTTTTAATTGTATCATGGAAAATTGCAATTGTGACAATGAAGTGTAAAATTTGTAAATTGTCTACCTTCTATTAGTAATATTGTTGCCATGTACCTTGATCTTCAGATATCGAACAAAGCAATTGCACGAATTTGCTCTTGACCATATTTATCCCTGCTGCACCACTGAAGCAAACCATTAAGCACATGCCAAAGGAAAATTAGGTTCCTACAATTACGAATTAGGTATAGCTAGAACCAATACCATATCAATACCTAAAAGCAATGATAGCTAGTTGTTGATCCTTCAATGTAAGAGTCTCAAGTCCCATACTGAGGTGATTTTCTAACATCACTATAACTATCATGATCTGTGATCGTTGAACTAGCTGCACCAGTCAACGTAGCTTCACTAGGCTCAGTTCCTTTAAACATCGTAATAGTTCATCCAATAATAATTGAACCAATGGAAGCACCAAGAACAATATTCTAACCAATCAAAGACTCAATTATAATTAAACTGCGGTGCTGACCCAAAACTACTCTCATATCCATATGCAGTAAAGGTAGAGGCCCGACCCCATCTTGGATTTTTAGGTGAATATTTTGATTCCTCGACCTCTTACAAGCGTGACCTCACAAAATATGATATGTGTCATGTAGTGATGACCCCTCCTTATCACTATCAGGTTAAACCTCATTTATGCATTACTTGCGAGGTAAATTATGCATCTAACGTCACCACCCACCTGATTCACGATGTGCACAACTCTTCTCAGCCAACGATCTCTATCCAAGTTTATTATATATACTACTATAACAAAAATTACCATTAAAACAAATATTATTATATAATAAAATAATTTTAAATTTATTTAAAACACAAATTGTTATATTTACATAAAACTCAAATTAATTAAATTTTATATTATTCCTAATAATATTATTAAAAAAATTTATAAAACATTTTTATTTGAGAGTCGGGGTGAAGTAAGGCCTATTCTTTTTCATTTACGGATTAGGATGAGACAAGTGTACTGTCGAGATTGATTCCATGGCAGTGGTTCAAAATTCGAAATAAACAATTATAAATAAAAAATATAAAAAATAAGTGGTAGTTAGGTTGTGATTGGATAACTCTAGTAATACAGGAATAATAGGAAGAATGTGAAGATAACATTGAATTAAGCATAAATAACTAAAAAAAAAAAAGAATAGAAAAATTTGTAACCTATCCTCCATTTTATAACTATCTCGTAACCTTAACCATGTCCCATGCCCTATCCCCATCCGACCACAAACTATGTACTAGCCTTATCAATTTCTAAGTCTACACACATACAAGACAATAAAGTGTAAGACGTGATTCAAATTTGAAGCCTTTAGAGCCCTTCAAAGGCCATTTTAAACGTCATAGAAGGACACAAGGAATTTTACCATGCAAAAAAAATTTAGTTTCATTTCCAACACTTCAATAATGAAATTGAGTAATCCTTGGTAAATTTGCAACAAAAGGGCATCTACAAAATTTTCCTATCCATGGATTCAGTGGACTATGGGAGATTCAGGACTCAAAGTCTTCCCAAGTTCCATTGAATACTTAGATCATGGATGAGGATCTCAGTCCCATTCGATGTGGACCATGGTGGGCCACTAGGCTGCCTAGTGCCAAGTTCAAGTCGGTGAGTCAGGATTGTGACTCAAGATTCAATGTTCACTTTGAAAGAATTTAATGACATTAGCATGCATTACTGACTCACCAACTTCATTAAACATTGGTATGAGATGATGCCTCCTGCCAACTCGATTTTCTATCTGTCATCTTATTGTTCACCTAGTCACGTGATCTCACAACTTACAAGTTACTTGAGTATTTGAGTATATGATGTGAAATTAAATACTCATATGAGTCATATATATGGATGGTGAATTGATTTGATAACCCTCCACTGTCAAGGCTCTGTAAGGAAAAAATAATGGTGTTTCTTTTTGGGTTACAACTTACAAGTTGCAATTTACAATGTATTGAGCAATCTCTACTAGATTTGAACCTAACTTGGTCCAATGTGTATGTAAGTTTCTAGACTAGGGTTTCACCCAGTGCTAGACATTTCTATTATGAACACCACAAGACTGGGATGAAGGATCTTTTGGTAGCAAGCTAGTAGCATGCTTCCCTTTGTTTGTATTCATGAATCATATCCTATACTAGTTAGTCCAGGATTCTATAATTTATTCCAATTTCCATTCATTTACTGGTGTCAAAATCATTTGAATCAGCAATCCCAATCTCCCACAGTCCACCTAAGCTGCTTAGTCTACCTGTCTCATCTGAGGAAGGGGGTTAGGAAGTAGAGACAAAGGCAACTGGAATGGAGGGCCAACCAGAGAGAATGGTTGTAAAATATGCATATATTCATCTCTGAAAGAAATGAAAGAATTTGTCATATACGTAACTAGGTATTATCATTACTTAATTTGTCGGGATGCTTACACGGTAACTCTTGCACCTGAGTTGTTCATGAGGGTTTCCTATGTCTACAATGGCTATGATTTAGAGAAGCTCATTCGCATCATTATAGCACCAGTGGGTTTCTCTTGCAAATATCACTATTATGTCTCCCCTCCTCACTCACCTCACCTTTTGACTTGAGTCCTCTTCTTCTTCTTCTTCTTCCTCCCATGGCCTCTTTGAACTATTCCCTGAGCGCCCCCATAACTAAGAATGATCTCTAAAAGTCTCTAGAAACCTTGGAAAAACAATACCCAGTTTTCCCTCACCTGCATAGATATGTCTATGTTATGTAGAAGCAATTATAAAATGATTTTTTTTGTAATCATGTGAAATACACAAACATGCATTCGCCTACCTTGGGAAAGGTAAACCAACTCAGGAGCACCAATATATTGTGGAATTGAGATGGTGTTGCTTCCAATCGTCTTTCTGTAGAAGAAAATAGTTGAACACTCTAATTCCTAGTTGTCTTCAACATGGGAAACTCGAAGGTTCCACCTTTTTCATAGGTAGGAGCAAGAGAAGCAAAGGTAGAATGTTGGATAGGATCGATTGAGCTTCCCCAAACTTAAAGAGATTGGTAAAGTCTGTGAAAAGAAACATTATTTTGGGTTTACGAGTATAGGACATCCAGAGGTTGGAACTTAGACTCTCAACTCTCCAATTCTATGCTTCAGTGTCTCCCAAATTTCTATTTCCTCCAAAAGATTATGCAGAGCTAAGCTGTCGACATGGTTGTCATGAATTTATAGGTATGTATAGCATTTTACACTTGTGTAACATTTTATATGTGGATAGAAGTTAAATGTGTTTCTTTTTGGAGTTCCTTCTGGTTCTACAAATATAAGGATTTAAAATTTCTCCATCCAAAATGTTGTTTGAAATTTGTAATGTATTATTTCCACCAAACTAAGTCTCGAATAGTCAATAGATGTAACCTTAAAAAACCCATAATTTAAATGAAATAAGAACCAAAATAATGTAAATTTTTCATAGTCTAGGACAACAACTTCGTTTGGGCGGAGGAGCAAGAAGAAAGAGCCTTGTATTTGAGTTCCAAATCTGTCAATGTTATTTATTTGTCGTGAATTGTAAACATTAGGTTGAAAGAAAGAACAATATTTGAATATAAGTGTTTGAATTGTTCTAATTTCCTTAATGAAAAAGGATAAAATATTTAACAACCGACATTGTAAATGTTTTACACTCTGACCCCTTCATTTTCCTGTCAGCCTTATAATAATGGAAACCAGAAGTGCAAATTTTCTACCAATATATCTAAACAAGGGAACCCTTCGACGGGCATTCATGAATGAGGGAATGGGAGTGCAATGATCTAGCGAAGAACATGATTTCAACATCCTCATTGTCGCAAACCTCCCAAACATGTGTTTATGATTCGTCTTCCTTGTTGACTTTGGTAGAAACTAGACACCCAACTTGTAGTGATATTTGTTGGAGAATTTAAAGTTCTTCCTTATAGTGGACTAATAAATACTTAACCTTTTCGATAAGGCTGATAAACTCGATATAGATTGGAGGGACTATCCATAATCTACCTAAAATTGGGGATTTTGTTTAATCACTTCCAATTGGGGTATAAACTCGATATACATTGGAGGGACTATCCATAATCCTCCTAAGATTGGGGCCTTTGTTTGATCACTTTGATTTGAGCATGTAGGGAGGACATGATTCAATTCTAAAAATAACTACTGAATTTAGGGTTAATAAAAAAGTTTCTCTATGAAAGAATTAGGTATTACATTCTCAGGTTTTTCTTTTAGGTAGGCCCAATCACACTTGACCAATACAGCCACCATCAAGATGAATCAATCCTCCATTCAAAGGTCCTTCAAAATTCCAATGCCTTATTTTATCAATGACTTAACAACCGAGTATTTCACCGCCCTGGCTGAATTGTCCCTTATCTAAGTTCAATAAACTATATGCTCTATTGACCGGGAGAGTACATGGGTTACCTCACTAATTCCATGTAAATGTTGAATCACTAGGAATTTCTTCTAATTGTCATTTTTTTCTATACATTGTTTTAAATAAATAATAAAAATTTTCTATACACTTATAGTTTCAAATGAAAAAAATGATTTATTTTTACATGTAAACATTGAAGGGTTCAATTTGTCACAACCCCTCAAAGTGAAATGGGTCCCTACCCTTCAAAATTGATCCCTAGTCTAACACATACAACACAAGAGACATACCACAGCCAAATATCGACACACAGACAAGAGACAGACGAGCGGCCAAATACGGATCTTAAATGGTCAAATTTATCACTTCTGATAAAGAAATACAGCCAGCCAGTTCATATGGTTCAGAGGCAGCAAGATTTGAGAGCACAAAAATGTCGATTCGCAGATGGAAACGAAAGCAAATCGTAGGGAAGCCCTGGCCGATGGGTTGGTGTGTTTGATTTTAGCTAAGCTTCCAGTTTAGGATATTGCGAGAATGAGGATTGTCTGCAAAAGATGGAATTCTCTGTTATCTGTGGGAGATACCTTAGTAAATAATATATCCATATTTTTTAGTCAATTCCATCTTTGGATTTTTTTATTCAACTTGGTCGTGGCTCCTGAGATCTGGAAATGTGGGTCATAGAACTGGGAGATAGTGGTTCAACATTTACAATTCCCATTTGCCCAATGACCAAATCCTTGTGGATGCATGCGAGAGCATCTAATGCTCTCATAGATGGGGAGATAGGTTAGATTTTTCCATAGGAAATCCTACTACCAGAACCTGAAGACCACTCAATGGCCCTACCCATGTTGACCTGAGATGTGATTTCATTGCAATGACCTTCGATTCTACCTCGAGGCACTGCACTATCTTGCTGCTTGAAAATAATGTCGATGATTTTCGACAACTAAGTGGGAATTCAATAATGCTGAAAATTTATGATTTGAAGTCCAATGCTTGGACCAGGGTTTCCATGAATGTTCTCTGATTCATTCAATCTAATATAAAAGGTCTCTGTTCCGAAGGAAACATTTACTAGGTAATTGAATGGAATGCCATCTATTTCATGGTAGCATTCGCTATTGTAGAGAGAAGTTGGACATAAATTACACTTCCAGAGGATTGCACAAAAGTTTGCTATGACCCAACATCTCTTTATTTAGGTGGATGCCATGGGCGAGTGGTGTTAATACAGAAGGGAGAGAAACCTGGCTGTATGCACATGTGGAGGTTAAATGAAGGCCAAGATGTTGCAGAATGGTGTGAAGTCCATGATATAGTAAGCCCATAACGCAATACATTTTATTAGGTGGTAGCAAACAGCAGGTGGGCAATGATGGTTGATGGCGAGGAGAAAATATATTTGTGAAACCCAGAGCAAAAATTGACTAAGAAAGTTTCGTTACATGGGCAGCTTGGCAGATCAGAAGGATCCTCTCTACAGTTTCTCTCAGCTTCGAATCCAACAATGTTTGGTGGCCTTAGGTATTGAGAAGTTTTTAATCAAATAATTGGTCTCTCATCAAGCAAATGTACCTTCATTTCACACTAATTCACTCATAGGACTGAGGTTTTTCATCAAGCCTTCAATTTTATGAAATTGATCTTTGGTGTATGAAAATATTTTAAATGTGTTCAATAAATGGTAATACTTTCAAGGTGATTCTTTTTCAAACAGAAACCAATGTCGTATTATTCTTGTTTTTCCACTGAATGTCGCAATTCTATTATTTCAAGTTGTGTTGATTTTATTATACTTTCGATAGCAAAGGCCAGGTTGAAACCTCCTCTTCTCCTTCATTATCTAGTGTTCCTCCTCCACTTTCTGGTGTCCCTCCTCCATTGAAAGCCACACTTTCAGGATCCCCTTGGAAAAATGGCCCAACCCTAAATCCAAATCCAACTTTCTTCAACCCTCTTTTCGCTATCTAGAAAATTGCAGCTTTCCTTTGGTCACTACCTCCGTTTGATTTAGAGATTGTATTCTTGGATGCCTCCTTATCTACTAAAGAACTCCTAATAAATTTAATACTGTCCCTATTCTCTTCTGTTAAACTTATAACACTATTCTCTAACTCCTTTTTCCCCTCCTGTTATTTTGGTCATAATCCCTAAACATTGCCTCTGTTGACTCAGTAAGCTCCGACACAGCCCTTGCCCTAGCTAAAGAGGCCTGGAGATGCCCATCTATTTCCAAATCTTCATGGAGATTATTTGAAAACTCATTTTGGTCTTCACAAGATGATTTGGGGTCATCTGAAACAGATTATGTTGTTTGAAAATTCTATGAGTTTTGAATCTTTGATCATTAAACATCTTCATTATTCTCTCGAGTAATTCATGATCTTTAGAAATGCAAATTGCTTGCTCATAAAATATGCATTTCTCAAAATCATCAGACAATCTAATTTCCAAACCATTGACCTTGCCTGCAGTTTCTCGGGCAAATTTCCTCAAGAATTTAATTTTCTCTCTCAAGCTCATCCTTCTACTTTGAAATTTGATCGAACTTGTGGGAAAGCTCTTCCTTTTCTTTGAGAGATTCGTCCCTTTGCTTAATTGAATCACTTTCCATTATATCAATTCATTTCAACATGCAACACCTGCAACATAATTTATCTATTATCCATCCAAATTGGTACACAACAAGGGAGTTTTACACGAAGGTAGAGTTGATTTTTGGCAGGGAAACATATACCTTTGTAAGTTATCGCCATTTCTATTATAAACATATTTTTTGATTTCCATCTATCAATCAAATGCAGCACAATTAAAAAAATATAAAACCACTAGAAGCAAATTAAAGAATCCTTCAACCCAACATTTAGATCCTCTCCTTGGCTAAGTAGACTCTCGTTTTCAAAAATCCAATAGCTTTATCCCCTATAACAATGAAATATCATCATGAGGCTATTCAACAAATTTCAATAACTTGGTAAGGAATACCTATTCAAATAATATTTACCAAATATCCATGAATATTTCCTTGAATCATTCATAAAAATCATCAAGGGTGTTGAGTTGTTTAATTCCCATAGCATTTGGTTTAATCTCTTGATACTAGGTAAAGCAATTACAAATGTAGCTTTCATGTGAAATAGATCAATATTTTGTTTAATCTTTGATATCCAAAATTTGTTCAGGGTCTTCAATCTACTGGTTATATTCCATCTCATATCTATCATTAAGTGTTGATCAACCATTGAAGCCAAAGAACAATGCAGGGACCGTCCTAGGTCTTATTCAGACATTGGAACTCAGCTGCAACACTGTTGAAGAAATTCTCTCTCAGTAGAACCACTATTGGGGTTTATCTCTCTCAGTCGTAGCCCTGTGTGAACCTCTCTCACTCAGCTAAGGTTCTTATTTTCCCCTAGTAGGGCTGCTGATATCTGTTCCTAGCCTTTCGAAGCCTGTTCTATCCATCCGAGGGTCTAATTTTTCGATAGTAGGGCTATCGATATCTATTATTATCATGGTGAGGCCTATTCACGTCATCTGAGGGTTTGATAATGCCCTAGTAGGGCTTCCGTGGAGTTGTTGAAGCCTTAGCACAACTGCCATAACAATAATCAGGCCCTAGAGGGTTGCCACTGATTGTTTGAAGGTTGACATCACCAATTTTATTTAGGATCAAGGCTGCCATTATTTTGTTAAGGGATGAGGGCTAATGTCATCTTAGGGATTTCATCCAAGTTATCTCTACCTACAGCAGTCTTCAGTGGACTTTACTCATATTTCAATGAGGTCTTTTTTTCTCTCTTAGCATGTAACAAGCCCTAGGGACTTCATTGTAAAGTCTGCTCTAATTTTTCTGATGTAAAACTCAATCATCTCATATTTAAGGAAGATTATTCTTGCTGGGGTTTTATTCCTTTAAAAAGTTTCCCGAGGGTGAAAAATCTTGTGCCTCTTGTGTTGATTGATCAATGGTGAATGTTTTAGTCTTCAAGTGTATTTGCTAAAAGTACATCATTTTCCAGGAATATGACTTGTTATTTCAAATAAATTGCAGAGATGAAGTGTTGTTAAGATTGGTTATTGGATGTTGTTATTATTGTTAATTACATATTTGTACCACAGAAAATGCCATACATTCTCTCTTACTAAAACAGCACAATAAACCAATAAAAATGGTACAATAGTATTATAAAATTTGAGAGGCAGTTACAACAGTCACACACAAAGTGTTTGTCAAAAAGTCCCTATGAAATGCATTCATAAAGTGGGACATAATAAGACTAGAAGTGAGGGTAATTAATACATATGTGTTTCATGTTTACTCAAAGTGTATTTGTTTCATTTATACTTATTTTATCACCTACTAGTTGTTTTTTGGCTTAGGTTGCAACGCATAATTTTGGAGATTTTTATGATGCACAATTTGTTAAGATTTATACTTACTTCACGGCGCAGTTGTAGGTATAAGTTATTTTGGTCACTGGTGTATGGGTTGTGGATGGATTTCCTATTTTATAAAGCTTTGTCATTGTTATTATATTATTATTTTCACAATCTTATAACTTTGTTGATTTGCCTAAGTGTTTGTTGATTATAATATGCATGGGGGTTAGACCATACTTCCACGATGGAGAAATATCCCGGAGTGTTTGTTGATTATAATATGCATGGGGGTTAGACCATACTTCCACGATAGACAAATATCCCAGAGGTTTATGCAAATGGTTCAACTGAAGAACATGTGTTTTTTCTGACATTGATAAATATTTGATCCTTATTAGAATTTATTTGTGTTTCATAGCAAAACATATAACTACTCTCTTTAAGAAACACCTTCTCTGATTTTAATTGAGGGTATTGCAAAGGTGTAGTTGGTTGTTTTGTAGTTATTATTAAGAAGAACACACTGAAGTAATGCATTTATTTGTTTCTTGTTTTATAGGAATTTATTCAAAACTTGGCACTCTTCTTCACCTCATTTGACAAGGTAAGGTTTTTATCACTTTACAATAAAGGATCATCTTACTTATTTGGACATCTTCATTTATTTTTGTGATGCATGGTTATGAGTTCAATCACAATATTAATTATTTTTGTTTGACTTTAACTCTTTGTAATGTTCTCTGAAAGACTGAAACTAATAGTCGACATCATGACTCATGGTGTCATTGCTTCTTGCAACAGTATTTGTAACTTTGATTGTTTCACTGCAGTGAAACATTCGCATACTTGAAACTACCACTGAAAATCTGGCAGCACTACTTATGTGTCTTCAGTACTTAATCAATATTTCTTATGCTGATGATACAGAAGTTTTCAAGGTAGGTTTTTTATGTGAATTAGTGTTTTCTTCTTCAAGACTACATGGTAGCAAAGATGGGTTTGTTCTGATTATTCTGGTTTTGCTACAGGTTTTCCTAGATGATTAGAATGCATTGGTTTCAGAACTTTTCGAAGCACACCATTCTTACTGCAGCTGCCAATGTTATGGGCCTCCAGGTAAAGAATATTTACTACTTGTCATTATCATGTTTTAATCCATGTCCTCTATTCTTCTTTATCTCAAGAAAATTCTGATTTGTAAAGAACATTAAATTTTGCATGGTCCTTTTCCATAGTATTGTCAATTTTCTTTGTTCTATGCTATCAATCATCAATAGGACTGTTTAGTTCATTGACCTCTTAATACTCTTTTTTATTGCTTAACATATACATCATAATATAGGTGTCCATGCACAGATATATGGTTCTTGTTTGTCCCACTCATAGCAAATGCTTGGGATGGACTCCCTTAGCCTGTCTTCAACTAAGGGACTTATTTTGTATTTTCATTATAACTGTCATAGATTTATAATTTATTTGTATTAGATTGGGGTCCTTGGTTCCAAATATTGACTTGTATTGAATATTGATAGTTTATAGTTTATAATGGTTAAGTACTTCACTAATGATTATCTGATTACATGATCTTAAATTGTTTGAAAACATTGATAGAAGTTTGATTATTTTATTTGTTGTGATATTTCAAAAATACTAAAGTGGTTTATCAATTTCATGCCCATGCAGGTTCCATTACTTTCAGGCATGGTTGATGGGCTAGGTTCTCAACTTGCGCAACATAGGTAGTGATATGCTGGACCAATGTCAAAACTCAAGATGCTGATGATTTGTCATATGGATAAGAGAGAAGAGGTTCTAATTGTAGAAGACGAGAATGGAAATATTGTTACAAAGACTATGAAAGATAATGATGTCCTTGTACAATACAAGGTATGGGTAGCTTCTAATTTATAAATCGTCCCCACATAGATGAATGATTCCTGTGTTCTGAACAGAAGTGACGGAAGCCCCAGTGAATGCACAGGGAATCTCTATAGTTTATTTCAAACTGCAGGGCCAATGTGATCCTGGCATACAAAGCAAAAAATAAAATAACATCAAATCATAAAACTTCTTGGTTTACTTGAGATTATCCACAGTTTAAATAAGCAAATGAAAAGTAAAAGCATATTTTATATTCATACCAAGCTAGTGCCTTCCTTTCCACACATAAAGAGCCTTGGTTTGTGCACAATGGAAATTAAAGAGTAGTAGGGAATCCAAATAAGTTAGAAACATTATGATAATTGTCATCCAAGGAATATTTCGTATCCCCCTTTGCCAGTATGGGAAATATTTAATAAATACAATATATAATCTTGTCCAGATGACCTTGTAAGCATGGAGCTATTACAGGTAACAACGGTTTGGAATTGACTATTGCAAGAGCAGTAGGGATTCCAAATAAGTTAGCAACATTACGATAATTGTCATCCAAGGAATCTTTTGTATCCCCCTTTGCTAGTATGGGAAATATTTAATAAATACAATATCTAATATTGTCCATATGACCTTATAAGCATGGATGTATTACAGGTAACAAAGGTCTGCAATGGACTATTGCACCTCTATGTACAACAGGAATAATCGCAGAAATCGCTTCCGAAAAAATGATGTATCTGCTACTTTGAAAGAATCCACATCTATGAAAAATTGGTCATCACTACTATATACTTGGGGTATTCTTAACGAAAGGCCCTAAGAATATGTGTACAAAGATTTTACATCAGCACTGCAATACCCCACAGAAGCTACTGCAAGTTCCTTTATTAATTCCTCTGATAGAGGTTCCTTCCACTTTATTGTGTGTATCTATAAAATTTAAGATCATGCCTTACAATCAAGTAAAGGAAACACAAACTCACGATCAAACCGACCAATATGACGGAGAGTCCCATCAATGGCATCAATCCTATTAGTAGCTCCAATGAAAACTACTTTACCTCAATAATCCAAACCATCCATAGGAACGAGAAGTGTGGATACAATAGAATTATTAATTTGTTCTTGTTTGCTTGACCATACTGGGGCAAGGATATCTATTTTAAAAAAAGAATTGAAGGTTGGTTTCTTTGAGCTTCTTAGAACAACAATTTCATTTGTTGTTCAGCTTCCCAACCCACTTGCTGAGTACATCTGCCCCCCTTTTTCATATAGAAGTTAACCTTTTGTCTTGCCTTGGCCAAGGATCTAGGCCTAAAGAGTGAGGAGAGTGCACTGAGGTGATAGTGGGTGCATATCTTTCAAGTTATTGCTTGTGGAGCCTTTTTATAGGCTTGAGAGGAAGGACTGCTAGTTTGACCAATAAAACCATGCATGTCCATCTGTAATATGTATAAGAATCCAGCATGTCAGCCCTAACCATTCCATGTCACTACTTGATCTGGGATGGTACTCAAGGAATTGATGATAGAAATGGTTGGCTGTATGAGCCAAATGGGTATATAGAATTGTAAAGCATTCAGTAATAAAACTCCTAAAACCTACCATGCAACATCCATGTGTCCTGTGAATATGAATCTTGCATATAAAACCCATCACCTTTATAAACTGAATGATCTGCACTAATAATAATAAATCTAGTGATCTGAGTGTCTAGACTAGCAAAATGGGTGAACAAATATATCGCCCGAATAAAATACTTAATATAAATGATTTCATACTAATATATAGATGTTAAATTCACCGATAGGGTGCCATAGGTCAGCTATGCATGCTCTGACCTGTTTTCCTGATCCCTGATATCCTGTAAAAACCCCTGATAACTGATAGCTGGAACTAACTAGGTCTTATAATCATCATAATGAACAAAGAGACATGTAGCATCAAATGAAATGCATATAAGATATAAAGCATCATAACCATAGC
Organism: Pseudotsuga menziesii; assembly: GCA_001517045.1. NCBI lineage: Eukaryota > Viridiplantae > Streptophyta > Pinopsida > Pinales > Pinaceae > Pseudotsuga > Pseudotsuga menziesii. The sequence continues at coordinate 219,030 of LPNX010306048.1, forward strand.
ATCTCATGCACATATATAAGGAAGCATCATTTGTGTCTCACAATAGTAAAATACAAGGACAATAATCATCGGATGTAGTTATCTCTCCACACTCCACTAAGGTACCTCTATGTAGCTCTATATGTCCACAAGCTTAAGACCTAGTTCTATATTTAAATGAATGAGGAGATTTGGTGGTATTGCTAGGAACCCAAGCAGAACGATGAATGGAATGGTTGGCATTAATCCCTTCCTTTCCCTTATACCTTACTTATGAATGTGTTTACTCCCTATCCACCTTAAAAGCTATATGCCCTAGAACACTGAGTGAATGAATGAATATTTTGAAGTAACAAATTATATTTTCTTTCTATTTGATTCAATGATCACCAAATCTAGGTGATCACCAAATCCAAATGTGCAATCTACTGGATGAAGCCTCAACAAATGTATCAATTAAGATGATGATCATAGCCTTGTCAATCATTATAGAAAATCAACTTAGAGGAAAAATTTCAAGCACAAAATCTTTGCCACTAGGTGTCCATCCCCTGAAAGTTTGTAGCTGGCAGCTACAAATAAAAGCTTGATTGGATGGCTCCTTGCTTTTAAAGATAAACTTGATGATCCCATGAAATCTATACTTATTGTTTTATCACTTCTTGATCTTAATTAGAAAACATCGATAATGTTTCTTGTGAGCTACATTTTATATGTCAGTGATGATAGGTTCAGGAGTTAGATGTTTAATATAATCTGGTGCATGCCGCTGTAATTATGGTCTCGTATTTCAACTTGGTTCATAGTTGGCATATAGATGATATTAATGAGCAGGTATTCTGCTTTTTAACTTTAGTTTTTCCAGGCTAATCTAAAATCTAAGAAAGTGCCCTTTCCACTCTAGTTCCATCTCTTCATTACATGGTCTTCTGGTAGTGGAAATGCTCAATAAGTGCAAGACTGGATGGATTGTGTTGCTTTACTAATCTATAAAAGAAACATAGATATGCTCTTGGTTAATAATCCATCAGTTTAGCTGGAACAGTCATGAATATGTTTTTGTTGATGGACCAAGTAACTTTTTGTGCATGGAGTCTTCACAATATGATACTATCATTTGTTTTGGTTTGTTAACTATGTAGAAAATTGTTTATGGTTTAAATAAATTCCACCTAATTAAAGAAAACAATTGTTAGCATGATGATTGCATTGCAAGTGAGGGTGTAAATTGCAAAAATATATTGAGATATAAGTTCTTAGATACATAGAATATGAACGAACATGCATAAACGTTGAGGCTTCAAATGGCCTATAGTGTCCAAAAATAATTTATATTGAAATAAGTACATAACTCATCCGACATCTCACTTATTAGAACTAATTGGATTGAGTCCAAGTCTCTGAAATTTGCTTTCACTTGGTGAATGGATTAAAAAACTATTGCAATTAGATGTTTTAGGTATGTTGGCAACATTGGGCATCAAATGTGTTTTAATCAGTTGGTGTCATTAAGCATCCTCTTCTTTTATTATTATTTCTTAGAATCAGATAGCGCTCAAGTGTTGCAGGGGAAAGGGGTCCCTAACTTGCTAGCTGGACTAGTTCTAATATGAACTAGGTTTGGGAAGATGCTAGACCTAAAATACTTTGGACTGGTTTACAGGGGAATGACTGGTCATACTTGGTCATTTTGGTCCAAACCAACTGGTTCTGATAACACTTGTAAAGGACCACAGATGAATGCAAAATGAACACAAATGTATTCTCTGTGGGAGACAAGGGATTTGATTTATCAATTCATGTGTTTTTTTATCTGTCCCATCTCCGATATGTGACCTACTCTGACTTTGTTTGATGCATCAAATTCAACACAGTGAGCATAATTTTCCAGTTGTTTCCATATCACATATTACAACTATATAGAGCTAAATATTTCTTAAGTACTTGTTTTGCATATTGTATACATCATGTTACTTGAGGTTAGTTTTTGATAGTACATTTTGATTAATGGTGGATGCAGATGTTGAAAAAACTCAGTAAACACTTCATGGTGAAGATTGGATGTGGAACAACTTGAACACGCTCTGCTGGGCATGGACTATATTTGTCTCACTCTACCCTAAATGGGTCATAGCATCAACTGAATGGATATTTAGTTTTGACATTGAGGAATCATGCACATTGTTTCCCATAAGGTGTTCACTTAATTTTTCATGAGGGTTTATGGGTTGGTTTCTAAGTTTTCTAGGCAAGTCTAAAGTATGATGTTGTATTTTTCTTAGTTGTAAAACAAATTCTAGGAAATCCACGCCACCTATGGACAATGAAAGGAATTGAACAACCCATGTACCTCATTTATGGGCAGTTTTGGGCCCTATAACAGCAAGTTACAACAATAATTAAGCCAATATGGGTATTGTTTTGAACATTATTGGGTGTGTTTCACCTTCTAGTAGCCTCGACATTCAATTTGGGCCATTTTTGTGGATGTGAGGTAGTTATGGGCACAAGTTAGGACTATCCATGATGTCCTTCTAGAGCAGACAATGACAGTATTTGAGGTATGGAAAAGCGAAGAGAAGAAATCCTGGCTGTGCTAAGTGGAGTTTGGACCTCAAGCCCCAAGCCGTGAGGCAATAAGTTTAGCTGTTAAAAATTTAGTCCAGTTAGGTGCAGTTGTTTGTGGCCAGAAAGGCCTAAAAAAATTAACTGAATCTGGTTTGAATCTCATCAAGCTAGGTGTAGAACCTTGACTAGGTATTTTGAGTTTTGTGGGTGGAGAGCTGTTGGGTCGATAGCTGCTACAAATGCAAATATATTTTTTTGGTTTTTATATATGTTTTGAGGTTGACAATATTGATCCATGACCTTATGGTCTGTATTTGTTTCACTCTACCCTACAACTACCTATCTCTCTCTCTCAGGTATGTCCATTGTTTCCTTAGTGAATTGTCTCCTAAGAGACAAAGTGTGCTCATATTATAAATATGAGTATAGAAATTAAGGAAGGTCTAAACCACATTGTTTTCTTCTATTTGTCCATTTATAATATTTTTGCATGTGCTTGACTAATTTTGTTCATACATATCCTAGGTAACTGTAATTGATGGATGTACATAGTGCTGATATGTAGTAATCCTAGCTTGGTTTGGAGAAAAATGGGTCATAGCATCAACTGAATGGATATTTAGTTTTGAGATTGAGGAATCATGCAAAAAAGAGTAAACAGAGCTTTGTAATTGAATCACATAGCCTTGGAGAAGGATCAATTGGGTCTTGGGCATAGCTATAACAGAGCCAAAGTGAAATTCAATGTCAATAGAGCTGATAACATGGTTATACAAGCTATTAGTCTTCTCAATACCTTGGACAAGGACATCAACACCTTCTGGCGCATGAGAGTAAGGTATTGCAAGTTTCAACTTAGAATTTTTTTTACTTTTTTGGGGTTTTATATGAAACAACATTTAAGATAGTTCAGTCAAGGTCAATTCTAACAACTATCAAGTCGAGTTCAATTTCCCATAAGTGTCTTTTAATTCTTTAGTTAGGACTCATGAATCATATTTATACTGAAAGGTAAAAGGATTTGTTTATTAACTTAGATTTATATCAGATCCATGATTTCTTTGTTCTCTGAGATGTGTTTTAAAATCACTATATCTGATATTCCCAAGGAATAAATAAAAATATACATTTGAATAGTCCTGCAAGGACTCAAGTGTGTTGGATACTGTTTTGTTGTCCATCATTCAAAAATAAAGAAATCTAAGAAAAATATTAAAAGTCTTCCTTACGTATTCTCTAGGATACTCAATTTTTCATCAATACATAATCATCAAAAGAGTCCTAATATCTAAACCAGCAATACAACAAGAGGAGCATAACTAGTATCTACATCCCTCAGCTATGACTCCGAGCTAATATGCCATTAAGTGGTTGTTAGTACAAGCCTTTTCTGAATTAGATACGATGTGACTTTTCTAAAATCTTGTTTGGTTTAGGTACCCTTCTGTAACAACAAAGTATATTTAGAAAGCTTTTCTACCATTGAGTTGAAATCTTGGTAAATATGCCAAAAAAGGATTATTATTATGGTTTCAAAACAATTTTTGACCTCTTGAATTTGGTTCATGTAGGCCCAGATTCTCTATGTTGGACAAGTGATTAAACCAATCTATGATCAACTTTGAATCTCCACAACCTTGAAATTGTTTAATACCTCCATTCTCAGCTGTTTTCCACAGTTTGAATGTAGACTTCTACCCTGCTTGCCCCTTTACTAGCCTCATAGTTTAGCAACAAATGAAAATAAGAGTTGTTAGTAAAAGTATTTTCTAAATTAGATAGGAGAGTGACTTTTCTAAATTCTTGTTTGGCTTAGGTACCCTTCTATAACAACAAAGTATATTTAGAAAGCTTGTTTGCCATTGAGTTGAAATCTTGGTAAATGTGTCAAAAAAGGATTATTATTATGGTTTCAAAACATTTTTTGACCTCTTGAACTTGGTTCATGTAGGCCCAGATTCTCGATGCTGGATAGATGATTAGCCCAATATATGATAAAATTTGAATTTCCATAACCTTGAAATTGTTTAATTTCTCCATTCTTAGCTATTTTCCACAGTCTGAATGTATACTTCTACCCTGCTTGCCCCTTTACTAGCCTCACAGTGTAGCAACAAATGAAAAGAAGAGTTGAAAAAAACAAAGCACCAGCTCCACAAATACCTGATACTCCTTTTCATTCTCTCTTGAAAAGACCTAGGATTTTCTTTATCAGTATAATGCATTAGTGAACAACTAGAAGGTTTTTCTTTTAGAATCCTTTTTCTGCCCATTACCTCTCTAATACTGTGCACTACCTAGGAAACTGTGAAGACCTGTTCCAAGAAGATCATCAAATTTATTGAAATCCATATATCATATATAAGAAAAACATGGGAGCCTGAAAAGTTGCTACATTTTTGTCACCAATCCAGTCCTAGACAATATACCAAGTTATGCCTATATATATCATCTTGATATGTCCCCTGTAACCTGTGACACGTCAATTCATACAGATCTGGAGAAGGTGCACAAGACGAACAAGTCATCCACAGACTCAACATTGCATTTTCATATGATACATCATCCGTGTCTGCACCAATATCTCATTTTCCCACTGGTAGTACTTTATTAGCAAGTACCAGCCACATTATAGTTTTTATTTCTAAAAGGCTAAATAGCTTCCAAACAACGATCCTCCAGGATACTCTCTCTTGCATGAGTTCCTCCACTTTGGTAGAATAACCTATTTTGACCCACAGAGCGCATTTCCTTGTTCCCTTGATCCTTGAACACTTTAAATTATCTAATCCTTGATGATTGGGAAAGTTAATGTAATCGTCTCATTCCTCTGGCTCACCTTGTAAACTTAAGACTGTCTACTGTCAGTCATCCTCAAGACTAGGCATTTCTTGCCAATTGTGAGTCTGCCTCTCTATGATAGTATAGACCACTGAGCATGTAAAATATCTGGCAGAGCCTCTGAAATTTGAAATTTCCTTCAGTCCTGATCCATGGGTCCTTTCCAATTCTAACTTTTCCTTAGTTCCCTCATTTATTTACCCACCAAGGGAAAAACTTTACCAAAGGATTTCCTTGTAATGGAAGCATCCTGTGAGTGTTTTTTTTTAAGCCAATATTCCATGGATGCATCTCTTAAGTGTTTGGATTTCATAACTTGACCTCAGTGTCCATCATTATAAAGCAATCTCTAAAGGATTTTAGTTGCAAATTTTGAGCTGAAGTGTTTTATTTGTTTTAAAACCCATTCCCATCTTACATGGAACTGGCTACCCTGTTCCATTTATAACTAGTGGAATTTCTTGGCACTCCCTCTTATGTGAGGATGTTGAAACACTTCTTTCTGATTTGGTTAAGATTCCTTTTGGTCGCTGTGCTATAGACATCCAATAATCCTATATGCTCTCTAGAATAGATTAATGAAGGTTAATATATGAACCACAGGACAGTTACGGCCAAAATTTAAATGTCAATCATATGGTTTCAAGATGAAACCCACGTATTTGACTTCTTGAAATAATTAATGGGAAATATGATTTTGGTCCAGTCTTTAATTTACTCTTCCAATCCACTTTACATTTATGAAGACTTATTCATATTTATTACCATTCCTGTAGTCTTGCAATAGAGGTCCAGAAGCCCCTTAAGCTTTTCCAGCTCCCTAACATAACTATTGATTGAAAATCAATGTGTCGTCTACCAAAAGTAAATGGGTGATATGAATGAGTTTGTTGCTTTAATCCCCTATAATTCTATTCTAGCATTTAATTAATTTAGAAAGTTTTCTTTATTGGGATAAATTGTTTTAAAAAATATTTCACATTTAGCTTTTATGATTTTTTATTTTCTATGTCTTATTTTTCTAGTATCAAAACTCAAAAGTTCTATGATGTTACAAATCCTTCATAGAAACACTGGGGACTTTTCTTACCTCCACCAGTGGCAGAGGCTTCCTTGCTTGGATCAGCTTCTTCAAGTAAATTGAGCAAATCACTGGCTCCTGTAAGTGACTTTAGGATTTTAGTATATTGTACTTCCGTCCAATAATCTTTAACATTTGTTATTGATATCTATGTAGGCAGCTTTTTCTATGCTTCCGTATTAGATTATTTAATAGCTTCTGATTCAGTCTTAAATCATCATTAGTATAGAAGTCAATGCGTATTTTCTTTAGACATCTTATGTTTTACTTCAATGATTTTCTTCTAGATTATTTATGCATGGATTCATTTTCATTTCCTAATAATATATACCTTTTCATATTTCCATGTGAAACTAGAACACAGGAGGTAATGCTGAGACTTCCCTTGCCAGTGGAGCTGCTGGAAGATCAGTTGTATTGCCAGCTAGTGCATCTTTGTATGAAATCTGTTTCTTTTCATAGAATATTTGTTTATTTTTCAAGCACCCCCCTGGATTGGTGCAAAGTAACATTACACATTAAGTTTAGTGAACATAAGCTTCCATATGATTTAGGAGTTTGTGGTGGAATATTACATATCTTACTAAATATTGAGACTTAATGGTTGTTACAGGGGCTCCATGCTGCATAGGAAAAATCATTTAGTATGAGGATCCCAACTATTCACGGCTCCTCTAATACTAAAACAAGTTCATCTCATTCAATTTCAATGTCTCCAACATTAAATCTCCTTGCCTTGGTGCTGGAAGCTACGACATCAGGGTTGAGTTCTGATCATGGCAAGCTGTTGGTGAATAATGGTGGGTATTCATCAACATTTATATCCAAAAAACATATTGATGACAAATCTAATCCAATAATTGGAATATATATAAAATTAAATTCACATGTAAATACCACTGGGGAAGCTTTCCATGGAGAGAATGCAGTTTTGTAATAGTAATAATTATGTAGTTTGTAGATTGATATCTATCATAAATTTGTTTGAATATCATCATTGTCAAGCAATAACAACTTCTTAAAGGGT